>JBBBDQ010002460.1:420000-707500 GCA_037127315.1 Ascarosepion bandense | reverse complement strand
TTCTAATGTAAATTTGAGGACAGAGTGACTTTCAAATTTGTTTTTAAGATATGTAATTTGATCGATATTCTTAACTAAAACAAAGATGTCATCTATGTATCTTACATATATAGAGGGTTTATTGTTGTCATTAATTATTTTATTTTCTAGATTTGCCATATAATAATTAGAAAAGAGGGGACCTAAAGGAGATCCCATCGCAATACCATCTATTTGTGTATAAATATATGTATGTATATATATATGTGTGTGTGTGTGTATATATATATATATATATATATATATAGGAAAAACTACTAAAAAGTTGTAAGTTCAAAAATGTATTTATATATATATGTGTGTGTGTGTATGAATGTATGTATGTATCTGTATGCATATATGGATGGATAGATATTTAGTGAGATGGGTGTAAGTTTGTGGTCCTGTGTTTCACACTTTTGCGATCGTCAGACAAACTGATTTAATTTTTTTTTTTTTTTTAATACTGGATATATATGTAGTCAGTCAGTTAAGTGCCATACATGATACGCGCTTAAGTGATCATGTCTCGAAAGAGACATGACTGACTGGACAGAAGATTATCCCGCAGTAGGTTGCCATTGCTTTCTGCGGTAGACTGGTTACCGATCAAGTTATCCTGTCCTGTTATTTAACCCATAACTGGAAGGAAGAGACGGATCAATACCTTTCCCAAGGGTATTTGCGCGTAAGTGAATGCAATGAATTCGGCTGGAATTCGAACTCGGCTCCTCGATTTCTCGTTCCGAGCCGATATCCAATGCACCACAACGCACTATATATGTAGAGATGCATATATTGATGTGTTTTGTGGAAGTGGGATGAAAATTGGGAGGAATATTTGTTGTTGTAACGCCTTTTATACAAACGGAGACATAAATTAACACTTGTACACCTATTGACATGCGCAGAGACACACACGCACGTGCTTGACCACTGCGGCTCACATAGGCATAACTGCATGTGAACAATATGGGGCTTAGCATATATATGTATATGTGTGACGTTTTGTACATGCATACGCATTTGATTGGTGTATAGTGTATCTACTGAGTTTGATGCCAGAGGTTCTGTGTATTTTCATCTATATGGTTACATATATTTACGATCTGTGGTGTTTTTAGTCGTGTACGTTTTTATTTTTAGTTTGTGTATTTGTGTAAATATATATCTGATTATGTTTATGCACTGAAATATGATTGTGTCTGCCATGACCTCATTCAAGGCTAGTCATGTTACGAATTCACCCTGACTGTATACAATATGTGGCAATTCAGTCTGAGTCCAAACAGAGCTTTAAAATTTAACAAGTTGACATGTTGATAAAAACAAAATTTTGAAATTTGTGCATGTATATATGCGTGTGTATATTAATCTTTATATGTGTCTTTTTGCCAGTTTATGTGTATATACTCATCTATTTTTCCATGTGTGGATGTTTGTAGGTTTATTTATGTGTGCCTTCTTTCTTATCCTTGTTTAATATATGAATAACTTTCTAAACCTAATAAATTGTTAAACTTTTTTTTAAAATTTCGCAATAATGATAAACTAGATCTAATAGTCAATTAATAATGCTGATCTCAGTTTAATTAAATATTAATACTAATGCCCCCCGCCAAATTATTTTTAAGTCTACTCACATATTCTCCAAATTAGAAGTTGCTTTATTCTGATTGGTCCACACTGTCTATACAACAATGCCTCCCTGATTAAAGGGGTTTTGCTTGTTTTTAACCTTTTAAAACCCTTCAACTTGAAATAAACCTCATCACTTGATAAGACACAAGAAGTGTCAAAACAAAATAGCTACTTTTGTAGTGATATTATAACATATGCTATTTCTGAATAAATATTATTAGCTCTTCTTTGTATTGAGCACTTTTGTAAGAATAATGTTTCTTTGGATACAAAATATTATTCCATCCATACCTACCCTATACTAGGTATTCCAATGCCACTATAGCGCAGGGGGTTACACAGGGCGATAGACGAGTTAAGATGTACATAGGGGGAGAGTTGAAGAGAATGGGAGGGTTAGTGTGTTAGGAAGTGTCTACTGACCTTACATTTAAACTCCTGGAGGTTATAGCCGTCGAGGAAGCAAGCATGTGGAAGGGAATTCCACAGGTGGGAAGTGCGAGAAAAGAAGCTGTTGGAGTAGAAATTGCGGTTACATTTCATCGGTTTCACTGTAAAAGTGTGGGACATAGTTGCCAATCTAGTATCTCGTGCAAACTCACACCTAGGGGGCACCAGTGATTTAAGTTCATCAGAGCAGAAGCCATGAAAGTATTTATAGAAGAGGCACAGGGAAGTCACGTCACGTCGATGAGAGAGTGACTGCAGGCGGTCAGCTAAGTCAGTATCAATCACGTTACAGATTCTTTGCTGTATTTTGTCAAGAAGCCCGAGGAGAATAATAGGGGCACCTGACTAGATGTGGCAACAGTATTCAAAACACGGGCGGATGGTAGATTTGTATAAGTGCAGGATAGATTCAGACGGAAAGAATTTCCGGGCCCTGCACAGAGAGCCAACTTTCATAGCAGCGGATTTAGCAATGGATTCGACGTAGTCATTCTACTTGAGGTCCACTGAAAGTGTCAGGCCAAGCAGGCGTAGTGTTTTACTCTCTGGGAGGCATGCCTGTTCCATGCTAATGGGAGGGAGGTGCGGTCGTCTGTGCTGGTTAATTGACAGCAGCTTTGTTTTGGAAGAATTTAATTTTACGAGCCATTTCCTACCCCAATCCACCACGGATTGGAGGTTCTTTTCAAGGTCAGCTGCGAGGTTTGCCTTATCATCAACACCAGACTTTTGATTGAGGCGAGCGTATACTGTGGTATCATCGGCGTACATACCTACTTGTGATCTTATAGCATCAGGGAGATCATTGATGTAGATTAGAAAGAGCGTAGGACCTAGGATAGAGCTTTGGGGGACACCCGCGTTTGTAGGGTAGTTCTGGGAGGCATGTTTGTTTAAAACCACCTTCAGTGTGCGGTTGGAGAGGAATGACTGGATTAAGTCCAACAAAAGTCCAGTAATGCTGTAGCTTCGCAGTTTCCGTAGAAGGCCAGCATGCCATACTCTGTCGAATGCTTTAGAGATATCCAGAGCGACAGTTCGGGCTTCACCATTCTTGTCGAGAGCCTGGTATATATACTCGGTGATGGTCGTTAGCATATCAGCAGTAGACCTGGTGAAGCGGAAGCCATACTGTTTGTCCGATAGGAGCCTGTTGGCTGTGAGATGCTGAACGACCTCGGTATTGATAATGACTTCGAACACTTTGTCGAAGATCGGAAGAAGGCTGATAGGGCGGTAATTTGCGGGGTCCGAGGGTTCACCAGTGTTCTTGAATATTGGAACCACAGAAGAAGACTTCCAACAGGCAGGAAAGCAGGAGGAAGATAGGCAGAGGTTGTAGAGCTTAGAAAGGAAAGAGGAGAGTTCAGGGGCACATTTCTTCAAGACTATGATTGGGATTCCATCCCCAACACTCGCTTTGTGAGGGTCAAGTTTTGATATTATGCTAGAAATCAGCAAGGGCATGATGTGGACGTTATTCAATTGGGTCTCAGTTCTAGATGGGAAATCAGGTGTCTGGACTCCAGACAAATCCAGACACGAATTGTTCGAGAATCTACAGACAAAGCATTCAGTCTTGTCCGCTGAGGAGGTGAGGACCTCAAACTTGTTGATTAGTGGGGGTATTGAGGACTTACTCTTGTTGAGCACGCTTTTATGGAGGCACCAGAAGTCTTTGGCTCCAAACTTAGAGGATGCTATGCGCTGCTTCATTCTGGCAGCAAAAGCATCTTAGTTTCGTTAAGTATCTTTTACACTTATTATGAGCTGAGGCGAAAAGACGCCTGTTTTGGTCCGACACGTGGCTACAATAAAGCCAGAAGAAGTGATTCCAGTGGGCAATGGCAGCCGAGCAAGCGGGCGAGAACCAGGGAGACGAATGGGATTTAAGCTGAAATTTCCTGGCAGGGATGAAAGCATTGATGCCAGCCTTAACCCAGGAGGAGACCACTGATGCACAGTCTTCGACAGGAAGACTAAAAACAGTGTTCCAAGGGACGTTGCAGAGGAAGTCACGGAATGAATCCCAGTCTGCTCTTTGATAGCAGTCGGATATTCTGCTGGTCTGGGTTTCTTGGGTAGGGGTGGAGTGGAACGAGATGTTGACAGAAACTACGGTGTGGTCAGAATTTCCGAGAGGGCAGAGCTGTCTGGTGGTGCAAGAATTTGGGGTGGAAGTGAAGCAGATATATATATATATATATATATATATATATATATCGTAGCTGCTGCCTCACTTGAAAACTCAGTTGTATAAAAAAAATAATTATATGAAAAATTGTTGTTTAACAATTGTTGAAAAATTCCATGAACAAAAATCTATTTTCTTTTGTTTTGTGTCAACGTGATTTGATATTTTGTGTGACATTGTAAACAACATTGCATTTGTTTTTGTTTCAAAATTACAGGGGAAAATATTTCCATTTTTTGTTGACTAAATGAATTTAAGAGAAAAATAAAAATTATTTATTTTGTTTTACTGAAATTAGAAATATAAAAACTATTACGCTCTCAGTTCAGAAATTTTCGTAAAATAGTTAAAAATGTAGACATAATTTTAGAGGAAAAAGTTACATTAACACTACACAAATAACAGACAATTGGTTTCCTGCATGAAATATTTAGCGAAAATAATTTGTTTTTTTTATTTTATTTTCTAACATATGAAATATGAAATTAAAAAAAAAAAAAGACTTAAATAATTAAATTAACCATTGGCACGTTTATTTTTTTTTTAACATATTTTGCTTTTGTTTGAAAAAACACTTAAAATATTTCTTTTGTTTCAAAATTACAGGGAAAAATATTCACGTTTTTTGTTGACCAAATGAATTTTTAAAACGTCAGAATAAAAATTAAATATATAGGCTCAAAAAAATATTTTAGTCGCGTTTGACACGTGTGATTTGATGTCTGTGACGTTTTCAGCAACCATCTTAGATTTTAGATGTTTTATGGAAATAAAACGTCGGAATAAAAATTAAATATAAAAGCTCATTTTTTTTTTTTAATAAAAAAATATTTTAGTAGCGTTTGACACGTTAGATTTGATTTCTGTGACATAATCCAGCAACCATCTTAGATCTTAGATGTTTTAGGGAGCAAAACAATCTTCCCCATTTGCCAAAAAGTGCAAAAGGGAAAATTACTGAACTTAAAACTCAAAAAGTATGTGTCGACCTGGCTTCCCTGGAGATATGTGTTCCTAGAAATTTTTAATGGCGTAGCTTAAAAAATGTAGGCGTGCATAGGGAACAGTCACATACAGACTCACAGATTGCCTTTTATATATATATATATATAGATATATATTTATAAAACATTCAGATCAGTAGACAAAAGTAAATTAATATAATACTATTTTATATATATAGATATATATATAAAACATTCCGATCAGTAGACAAAAGTCAGTCAGTTAAGTGCCATACGTGAAACACACTTGGGCGATCATGTCTCGAAAGAGACATGACTGACTGGGCAGAAGATTATCCCACAGTAGGTTGCCATTGCTTTCTGCGGTAGACTGGTTGCCAGCCAAGGCTATAGAACCCAATCTGTCCTGTTATTTATCCCATAACTGGAAGGAAGAGATGGATTAATATCTTTCCGAAGAGTATTTGCGCGTAAGTGAAGGCAATGAATTCAACTGGAATTCAAACTCAGCTGCCTGATTTCTCGTTCCGAGCCGATATCCACTGCACCGCAAACTATTTTATATATATATATAGATAGATATATATATAAAACATTCAGATCAGTAGACAGAAGTAAATTAATATAATACTATTTTATATATATATATATAGATGTATATATATAAAACATTCAGATCAGTAGACAAAAAGTAAATTAATATCCTGTTTAATAAATATATGGAGTATCAAATCAAATACAAGTATCCACAAAAGTAATGTTTAAAGGGATAAAAAATCTATTTACCATAGAAATTTTTTTTTATTTTCATTTAGATACAAATCTGTGCAGATATGAAAAATTTTGGGAGATCTACATTGAGAGAAGTTTTGCTTAAAAACACAATTCAAACTTACCTGATCAAGTGGTTCTCTCTAGCTTCGTTGGTTAGTGTATGCTGGGCTGAACACTATGGTCACAGGTTCAAATCCGGTCAAAGGCTGTAAATTTTTCTTTAATAACATTTCTCAAACTTTCAGGCCAGTAGACAAAACTATAAATAAAACACTGTAAATAAAATTATTTTTATTATTTTAAACAATATTTTTTAATGAGATAACAGTGTTTGAAATAGACTTAATAATATTGTGGTGTATAAGCAATCTTAAGTCCTTAAAGAAAGTTAAGTTAATGAGTGATTTTTTCAGCTTCCTCCATGTGAATAATAAGAATTATGCCACAGAAAGGGCGGGGCATGGTCAAAAAAAGGTGATAGTGAAGTCTTGTGCAGAATCTTTTGAAACAGAGAACTGGTGCTCTTAGTGTGCCAGAAGGTCCCCAAACAACCATTCTTAAGGTTTCAGCTCAGAGTTGTCCTTTTCCTAGCCAAGTTTCCAGTCATGCCTGTCCTGCTATTTATCCATAGCTGGGGGAAGAAAGATGGATTAATACCTTTCCCAAGGATATTTGCACATAAGTGAATATCAGTCAGTGACTTAAATGCCATATGTGATACACGTTTGGGCGATCATGTCTCTTTGAATCCATGACTGACTATGCAGAAGATTTTCCTGCAGTAGGTTGATATTTCTTTCTGTGATAGACTGGTTGCCAACCCAATCTCTCCTGCTATACAATCCATAGCTAGAGAAAGAACAGATAGATTAATACCTTTTCCAAGGATATTTTCACATAAGTCAGTTAATGCCATCACACACACAGAATGTGTAATCTGGCTCCGAATGGTAAATTACGGGTCAGAATTCTGATGACATGAACTCAATAGGGATGATCTGAACCCTGTAGGAATGGAATTCTGACAGTGATGGATTGCCTTTCTTTAAGTTCTTCATACAAGATGATAAAGGTATGAAGACACATTTTGACACAACAAATTTGAAGGGTTGGCATGTCTCCAGCATTCAGATACCTTAATTGAGCAAGCCATCCTATTGATATGTGTTTCCAGCAGTTTGTGCAGACACCTTTTGTAAGATATGCTGGAAGAACATATGAACCTACCAGACAGTCACCTACCCACACATTAATTGTAAAATGATGCTGGCGTCTAGATATTACCATCTCTTCCTAATGTTACCTCATCCGCAAACAACATAGAAGATACAAACAATGGATCGGCAGTTTGTGCCAACACCTCTTGTAAGACATGCTGGAAGAACATATGGGCCTACCAGACAGTCACCTACCCACACATTAATCGTAAAATGATGCTGGTGTCTAAATAGTACCATCTCTTCCTAATATGTGTTTTCCTGATTATTTTCTTCTCATTCCCTCCTAGAATTAATGCTACAACTACTGTTCCTCAGAAAATGCAGCAAGATAATCCAAGAAAATTCTTCATTGTTGATGCAATCTATGATATAGTGTTGGGGTCTGAAGAATTGAGGCCAAAGATGACGCAAAATGCAAAAATATTTGAAATGTTAGTCTACAGCATTTTTGCTAGAAACCAACTAGACGTCTATTAGCATACAATTCAATCTGTTTTGGGATGTATTTTTATTATTTAGAGGCTGTTGTTTGGCTTAGTCTGTATTGCAGAAGATCTGACTGAAATCAAAATGGCATCGCTCATGAGAAATTGCCATCTGTATCTTTATAAATCATTTATTTCTAGTAAATGGAAATTTGCTATTTTTCCTAAAATGGGCCAGTACAGCCAGGAAAGAATGCTACAGCAATGCAGCAATGAAAGTGTCAATAAATCAAGAACTTCCACCTTTTCATGAAAAGGGAGTGCTTAGCAGTTTACTTTTGGCATATCTGATATCAATATCGGAACGAGAAATCGGGGAGCCGAGTTCGAATTCAAGTTGAATTCACTGCATTCACTTATGTGCAAATACCCTTGAGAAAGGTATTAATCCGTCTCTTCCTTCCAATTATGGGCTAAATAACAGGACAGATTGGATTCCATAGCCTTGGATGGCAACCAGTCTACCGCAGAAAGCAATGGCAACCTACTGCGGGATAATCTTCTGCCCAGTCTTTCGAGACATGATCGCCCAAGTGTGTTTCACGTATGGCACTTAACTGACTGACTGATATCAATATCATTACTTTTTATTTATAATAGAGCAAGGGATGTCTACTTCTTTTTTGTTATGCGAAAATATTTTTGTACTAACAGTTACTATTTGCAACCATTTGAAGTAAAGGCTATAATTTTGCTCTTATTATAAATGTTCAGACGAAAACAATACTTGTGTGCTTTGAAGAATCAATTTCACACAACACTGTTTTCCTTCCAAAATATATTTTCTATTTTTTTTGTTTTAAATATTTCTTCATTGGAGATATACAAGGAACAAATGAAATTTATTTTTGAATTTATACTAGTAATTTATATTTAATATTAATTGTATTTAATTATTTATTTGTATTTGTATTAATTGTATTTAATAATTGTATTAATTAATTATTTAATTAATTAATAATTGTATTAATAATTGTATTAATAATTGTATTAATTAATTATTTAATTAATTGTATTTGTATTAATTGTATTTAATAATTGTATTTAATTTATATTTAATATTAATTAATTATATTTAATATTAATTGAATTTATACTAGTAATTGCTTTTACACAGTCATTGTTCATGACCATGTCACCAAAAATTAATCTTGATGCATGTAAATAATGAAATTAACAAAGATATTATAAAATAGACATTTGATAGTTATGTATTTCATTTCTTTCACCTTGGTATTAGAAATTATGTGGAACTACTTTTCAGAACTATATATAGATATATATATACACGATGAAAGGATAGCTCTAGTTGTTATCCAATTTGCATGCTCAGATGATCTTCAGATGACTTGAATGTTCAAGTCGTCTGAAGATCCCATGTGTGAAACTTAGGTTATGACTAGAGACATACTTTCATAGGATTTAACATTAAGCATTTTTTTGCTCAGTCGTGGCAATTTATACATTAAGCTCTTTACTGCATACACCCTTGTGCAAATTAATTGAAACACAATGAATAATGTCTTAAGAGCTTTCACACTTTCCCTGATCATGTATACATCGTCTCTTGGCATTGTTTTTCTCTTCTGACCGCATTTTCCTTTACATTTTTGACTGAGGATCCAGTTTGTTTCTTTGCCTTCATGACATGACTGACAGTTGAAAGGCTGACACCAGCAATATCCACGATCTCTCTGTAAAGCTTGCCAGTGTGTTTGTGCAGTGTTACAATTTTCGTATGCTTTCTTGGAGTAACATCCATCACAAACAATGACTGTAAGACAACTAATTGACAATTGAGACAATAGTGTCTTGGTATGATAAAAATCTGATACAGTCACGGATGACATTGTTGTGGATTGGACAACGCGGTTACTATTTGTTGTAGCTCGAACATCGTGGTAATAATTTTTAAAAGGGGAGTCACCATTTAAAAGTAGACTGGTTTTCCAATCCAATACATTTATAATAAAATAACTCAAAGAACAATGCAACAGGAATAATAACAATGTATTAAACATAGTTACAGCATGCAAGATATAGCGGAGAAAGTTCTCTTGGATGTTGTTCACACTGGAAGAGTTCCTGAAAAAAGGAAATAATGTTTGTACTGATCAGTAATTGAATATAATTATACATGTAGAGAAATATGCTTGTAAGAGGGAGAGAAAAACATTTTTGGTGTAACTAATTGCTGAGTGCAATTAGCGCAGTATGTAAGTTGGAAAGGAACTAACGGCATTCGGATTGTTAGCTCTAAACAGCAGGATCCAACTGGCCTAAGCACGTGCGAACATCAGCTTATATATTTTTGAATAAAGTGCGGGAAAAAAGAGGTTTCACGTGCAGTACTAATGTAAGAGCACGTAGGTGTATGTGTGTGTACGTACGTATATGGCGATATGTATATAAGTATGTACATGCATGTAGAAGTGATTCTACAACGTCATATTTTTCAAGGCCAAACAAATTTCATCATAAAATTTGAAAATAGATTCACATTACTGCACACCACTGCAAATGACCAATCTGAGAAAAAAAAAAATCGATTACACCCTGTCACTCCAGTGGGTCTAAAACTGACCATATGGTGAAAGAAAAGAAACTAAAGTAGTTGTTTCACTTAATTTGCACAAGGGTGTTGGTAAGTTTATAATTAAGCCTATTTTTCCTCTTTCTTTTTTTAGTATTGTTGTTTTTATTCAAGACTGTATCTGGATAAAAGTTTTGGCATGTCTGTTGGTTCGATCAAGGGATTTGTTTAAATATATATATCTGGCAGTTTTGCATAAGTTGACTTTGATGGAGTCTTACTGAATCAGAGTTGAAAAGAATTATTGCATTGTCATTATAACCAGCTATAATCTAAGTATTTTCCTTATACCAGGTGTAGACAGGTACAATGCTTTTCTGGAAAATTGCTACTCATTTGAAATCTCTCAAGAATCATTTGCATGGTTAGCCTTGACATCATTTGACCACAAATCATAGTGGAGTTTATTCTGTTTGCATCAATTGATATTCTTCTGTAGGGTTACTCAGTCACTAGTGAGATGCCATTGAGTGAGCTTATATATTGCGTGATCATCTCTTTTATCATGACAAATGGGCTTGCCTATTTGTCATCTCTTGTATAGAGATTTTTTTGCAAAAAGTATCCTCCTGTTCAAATTTGACTCTTTGCAAATTTGTGTTCAGGCTTTAGCCAATGCTAAAATTGCTATTGAAACAATAAGGCAGTTAATCAGTCAGTTAAGTGCTATATGTGAAACACGCTTTGGGCGATCATGTCTTGAAAGAAACGTGACTGACTGGGCAGAAGATTATCCGACAGTAGTTTGCCATTGCTTTCTGTGGTAGATTGGTTGCCAGCCAAGGCTATAGAACCCAATCTGTTCTGTTATTTAACCCCTAACTGGACGGAAGAGATGGATTAATACCTTTCCCAAGGGTATTTGCACGTGAGTGAGTGAGTGCAATGAATTGAACTGGAATTTGAACTCAGCTCCCCAATTTTTCATTCCGAGCCGATATCCACTGCACCACAATGCACAGTTAATAGTGATCCCAAAAGAGGACTTTGCTGTTTTGTAAAGGGAAGAGGACAAAGGAGACATTGCTCTAGGTAGCCTATTTTTTTTTTTTTTTTTTTTTTAATATAAAATGGATAGATATTTTATGGACAGATCTTGAATTGAATGTAATTATTATAACAAGCATTTTCATGATGATCCTTTTTAGGTGAATGACCAAGTGGTGGCTGTGCCAGGATTTGATGCTAATATCTGTGGTATTTTATGGGAGACACACCCTAATGATCAGGTAAGTTATAAACAAACATCTTTTTAAATTCTTTGATGATACACTAACAGACACATATATTGCTTTTTACCTACTTCAAAACTTTTATTAAAATGATACAATAAATGAACACCAATGATTTTTATGGGTACTTTGCAGTCACAAGTGTTATTAAAGAATAATTGGTTTTGAGAAGAGGCTTAAAACCACTTTTAAGTCACAAGGTTGTGTCAAAAAAAAAAAAAGAAAATAGATATTTTTTTTTAATTTTTATAATTCCATTGGTTCCATTGCCAAATAGGCTTTGAAGAATTCTAAAATTGTGTATTTTTAAAAATATTTTTTTATTAAAAGATGGTTTAAACCAGTGATTCTTAACCTTTTCTTAGTCATGGACCACTTCTTGAAATATTTTGGAGGATTCCCATAACCATGAGTTGAAAAAAAAAAAAAAAAGGCTTATTATATTTTTTATTAATATATAACTTTAGGAATTGTTTTATAGAAATAGTAAATGTTGGAAAGCCGAGTTCGAATTCCATTTGAATTCATTGCCTTCGTTTATGTAAAAATACATTTGTGAAATGTATTAATCCATCTCTTCTCCCTCCAGCTATCCGTTAAATAGCAGGACAGATTAGGTTCTATAGCCTTGGTTGGCAACCTACTGTGGAAAAATCTTCTGCCCAGTCAGTCATGTCTCTTTTAAGACATGATTGCCTAATTGTGTATCACATATAGTAATTAACTGACTACAATGTATGTATCTTTTTTATTTTTAAGTAAAATTAATTTCATGAAAATAAACTTGTGTTACCAACTAAATTCTTATGTACACTAGTAAAATAACTATTTTTTGTGTGGACCCCAGTACTGTTACACGGGCCCTCTTGGAAACCACTGGTTTAAATTGTCTTTGCTTTTTAAATAATGATTATGTTGGACTAAAAGAATTGAATATTAGAGGAAAGGCAATTTTTTAAAGTGTAATGATACTGCACTATTCTCCCTTGAATGTCACCATGAATCTCAATTGGTAGATGGAAAGAAGTGGTGACCGCAGTGGGGCAATGTGTGCTAACTGAACAGATTATACAGTAAAGTCGACATATACATTTCTTACAAATGATATGCAATGCCTCTGAAATTGACTTAAAATTTAAACCATTCTTAAAATATAAAAGGGTGCAGGGTTTTTTTTATTATGGAGTAGCAACTGAATAACGATGACTGTGAATCATACCTTTTCACTGTTTTTATCTAGTAAAATGTTTGAATCGCCCGGTTCACACTCCACCCGCGTCTATTGAACAGGTGAAGAGGCTCATCCCTTGTTCCCGGTTTAGGATGTGGTTTCTGGCTTTCTCTTTTCCAATCTTTCCACTCCTTTTTTTTTTTTTTTTTTTTTTTCAATTGGAGTAGATAGACTAAACTATCGCTCGGTTCACACTCCACCTGCATCTATTGAACAGGTGAAGAGGCTCAACCCTTGTTCCCGGTTTAAGATGTGGTTTCCAGCTTTCTCTTTTCCAATCTTTTCACTCTCCCCCCACCAATCTTTTCACTCCTTTTCCTCTTTTTTTTTTTTCAATTGGAGTAGATAGACTAAACTATCACCTGGTTCACACTCCACCTGCCTTCTGTTGAACAGGTGAAGAGGCTCATCCCTTGTTCCCGGTTTAGGATGTGGTTTCCGGCTTTCTCTTTTCCAATCTTTTCACTCTTCCCCCCCCCCCAATCTTTTCACTCCTTTTCCTCTTTTTTTTTTCCAATTGGAGTAGATAGACTAAACTATTGCCCAGTTCACACTCCACCCACGTCTATTGAACAGGTGAAGAGGTTCATCCCTTGTTCCCTGCTTAGGATGTGGTTTCCGGCTTTCTCTTTTCCCATCTTGTCACTCTTACGTAGCCCCCTGCACATCAGTGGCATTACCGCCTTGCTCGGGGTGATATGATTAAAAAAAAAAAATTACATAATTAAAAAAAAACAACATCAAAATGCCTGTTTATTATTTTTTTCTTCTAGGGAGTGTTCAGTGCATATGATGAAGAATATATCACTGTTTACATTTATAGCAAGCACACACTGAATGGTAAGTAGTATCTCATTAAAATTGTATTTTTGCTGTTATATATTCAATAAATAATGAAAGGTTTAAGTGACTTATCTAGTTATCTGACAAGAATTTTACTGTTGTGGGATCTCCCCTTTGTATATGATAGTGGACTTGACTGAGTATACATATACTCTTGCCATAGAGAGAACCGCAGTTGCTGCCATAGAGTTGCGAGAGAGTATTCATAGAGATCCGTGCCAGTTATCAGAGAGTACTGGAACTGATACGTAAGTTACTGAGAGATACCGAACTTACCCAAAGACTACCGCATCAGAAGTCAGACTTGCTCTCAGCTAGAATAATATACATGGATATACTATTTCCAATGACTCCACTTCAAGACTTGTATATATTTATTTCTTACTAATAGTATTCCTGGATTTACTAACCTGCGTTCAAGTTAGTATAATATGTTCAACCTACTTTTCTATCTCCATATCTGTTTTGTTGTTTCTTATTTTGTGCGGTCAGTTATTTCCGCAACTTAGGTTTCAACCTTTAAGTATCTTTAGGCGTTTATAATAAGTTATGAGTGATTATAAATCAACTGAAGATACTGAAATGATGAAATATAGGTTGCAGAAACAACTTATTTACGAATGAAAAATATTCAAAAGCTCTACAATATAAATGTATTGAGCACTTTTTAATACAACTGGGTTTTAATCTAATCTAATTATGATAAAAAATTATCTATCTATCTATATATATATATATATATGAAATGATTTGTTAGAACATTATTTTTGATCAATGCTCATATTTAAGTAGATATTCTGTTTATAAACAAACAGTATTATATATTTATTTCTACCGGCCTGATTATTTACGATAAATGTTTATTACGAAAATGTGTGTCACTCGGCAGGACTCGAACCTGCGACCCCCATCCACATAGGGGAAGCTACCATGTGATCTGGCACGTCTTCAGTCTAAACAAGGTTTTAATCAAACCTATATAACACAATTTTCGATTCATCACAATAACCAGGTCATTCGCGGTCAAGAGGTCTAACAATAACAGTGTCTCTCCTATTGAGGTGGAATTGGCTTTCAAAGATTTTGTCGTATCACAGCCAATAATTTTTTATCGATGAGGGATAAACAATCTTGTTGATCAATGGCAGAGGTGCATAGATGCTCAAGGCTTATATTTTGACTTATTTCAGCACTTCTACAGTTAATTTTTCAAGAAAAAAATTCTGTTTCTGAAATCGTCCGTTATTTTTGTAACAAACTAATAAGACCAATGGGATTCAAACACTACAGTAATGGATGGAAGAAGTGTGTGGACCGCAAGGGGCACTATGTTGAAAAATAAACCTCATTTGGTCATATTCCGTAAGAGTATCTTGGCCAGCCTGTGAACTTTACAACTGACCCTCATATATGAGAAGGAAAATGTTGCTATATACAGTATTGTGCAAAACTATTAGAACAAGAAATATTTTACCTTTTATGAGGCATATTGACAGAAAATAAACAATTTAATTAAAGTAATTTTATTTGATTTACTCAACAAATGCTTTAACAAGAAAAAAATACTTGTTACAAAATAAATTTAATATTTAGTATAATAGCCTTTTGCTTTGAAATAATATAATTTCGACAATTTACCAATCGCACCTAGTATGTGTGTGTGTGTATATATATATATATATATATAATCACTCATAACCTATATATATATATATATATATATAGTACTGTGCAAAAGTATTAAGACAAGAACTATTTTATCTTTTATGAGGTATATTAACAGAAAATAAACATTTTAATTAAAGTCATTTTATTTGATTGATTCAACAAATGCTTTAACAAGAAAAAAAATACTTGTTACAAAATAAATTTAATATTTAGTATAATAGCCTTTTGCTTTGATAACAGCCTTCATTCTGTCAGGTATTGACATCACAAGCTTCTTCAATGTATCTAATGGTATCTCCTGCCAAGCAGCTTGTATTTGTTCCAAAAGTGTATCTTGCAAAGTAACATTAGATTTATCAATTCGAGAGGTGGGAATAAGAAAACAGTCAGTCATATCCAAGGATAATAGAATAATGAGTAGTTTCAAAATAACTTGTTTAATAGAAAATAGGAAAAATTAAATATAACTTCTTTTTAATACATTTCTTTTACACCAAGTTTTAAATAATCAATATTTATCAGCAATTTACTTGGCTTTTCACCCTGTATTTGAATTTCAGTGAGGTTTTTAAGAAAATCACCTCTGTCCTAATATTTTTGCACACTACCGGTAGTGTGCAAAAGTGTTAGGACAGGGGTGATTTTAAACTTAATTTTGATGCTTCATAAAAGATAAAATAGTTCTTGTCCTAATATTTTTGCACGGTACTGTATGAGAATACATTTGGTAAATCACTTTTTATAAATTTTGATTATAGAAATTCCTTGTTTCAAGAAAAAAGGACGTGACTAAAGTATTTTTTATTTTTTTCCAGGAAGCAAATGTGAAAAGGTTCATCAGTGTAAAACACCCTTTGCACAAAGGCCAGTGCTCCTTAACAATGGGGAGGTAACTCTACTGCATCAAAGTGGGCGTCTAGTGACCATAACCTTGGAAACACATTCTGTTTTTATCAATAATAAATATGATGAACTCCCTCATGAAAAGGTGAGGCTGAGTATTTTTTACCTTCTTTAGTGATGCTTTATTTCCTTTACTGGTAGACTTTATAAAGTAAAAACGTCATTAGTTTCTTAGATTTCGGTAAATAGCATCAAAAGAGACATTATATAGACTAGCGTAATACTTAATGAAAATGGTGTACCTCAGCATGGGGTACTGTTTTGCAAGGCTAGCTTTGTTGATCATTACAATTGAATAGTGAGATCAGTTCTCACTGAGTGACCAACACTAAAATTTTGACACTGAATAACCCAACAACAGTTGTGAAAAATATCATATACCATGGTTGGAGGCCCCAGAGATTTTGAAGCTTCAGCCTGCTAAGCTTGCAGGTAAATCCTGCACTGAGCCTAAATTAAAACTAGCAAAATGGCATTGTCTTTAGTCTGTGTTTTCTTTTTCTATATACCATATCTGTCAGACATGGGTGATCATGGCTCTCCACAACATCATTTCCTTTCTAGCTTTTAATAAGTGTTATGTAGTGTTACTAACTCATGGAAATTGTCTTTAGCCTGTGTTTTCTTCTTCTGTGTATCATGTCTGTCAGACGTGGGTGATCATGGCTCTCCGCAACATCCTTTCTTTCTAGCTTTTAATAAGTGTTATGTAGTGTTACTAACTCATGGAAATTGTCTTTAGCCTGTGTTTTCTTCTTCTGTGTATCATGTCTGTCAGACGTGGGTGATCATGGCTCTCCGCAACATCCTTTCCTTTCTAGCTTTTAATAAGTGTTATGTAGTGTTACTAACTCATGGAAATTGTCTTTAGCCTGTGTTTTCTTCTTCTGTGTATCATGTCTGTCAGACGTGGGTGATCATGGCTCTCCGCAACATCCTTTCCTTTCTAGCTTTTAATAAGTGTTATGTAGTGTTACTAACTCATGGAAATTGTCTTTAGCCTGTGTTTTCTTCTTCTGTGTATCATGTCTGTCAGACGTGGGTGATCTGGCTAAGGCTTTTCTAACCGGCTTTAAGCCATTTTCCTTTCTTTCTACAGCTTTTAATAAGGTGTTTTAATGTAGTGTTACTAACTCGTGGAAATTGTCTTTAGCCTGTGTTTTCTTCTTCTGTGTATCATGTCTGTCAGACGTGGGTGATCATGGCTCTCCACAACATCATTTCCTTTCTAGCTTTTAATAAGTGTTATGTAGTGTTATTAACTCATGGAAATTGTCTTTAGCCTGTGTTTTCTTCTTCTGTGTATCATGTCTGTCAGACGTGGGTGATCATGGCTCTCCGCAACATCCTTTCCTTTCTAGCTTTTAATAAGTGTTATGTAGTGTTACTAACTCATGGAAATTGTCTTTAGCCTGTGTTTTCTTCTTCTGTGTATCATGTCTGTCAGACGTGGGTGATCATGGCTCTCCGCAACATCCTTTCTTTCTAGCTTTTAATAAGTGTTATGTAGTGTTACTAACTCATGGAAATTGTCTTTAGCCTGTGTTTTCTTCTTCTGTGTACCATGTCTGTCAGATGTGGGTGATCATGGCTCTCCACAACATCCTTTCCTTTCTAGCTTTTAATAAGTGTTATGTAGTGTTACTAACTCATGGAAATTGTCTTTAGCCTGTGTTTTCTTCTTCTGTGTATCATGTCTGTCAGACGTGGGTGATCATGGCTCTCCACAACATACCTTCCTTTTTAGCTTTTAGTAAGTATTATGTAGTGTTACTAACTCATGGAAAGTGATAAGCACTCAACTACCTCATGGCTAATAGCTGTAGATATTTATATTTTTATTGTTAATATATCAATATGTTATTTATTTTGATGTCATGAATATGTAATGGATATGGATACACCTTGTTTCCCCCTCACTGGAATGTGATTGGCTGGCATCAACCATAAATACAGACGAAAGCAAGGCCGTCCAGAGTCAGTGAGTAAGAGAGAGATCTACCAGTCTTTTCACTAGTGATCTATTGGTCTACTATTGACTGCTCCTACGTCTCAGGACACTGCATATGATTACGTCTACGGACTAGATTGTTCTACCCGATTACATTTGCCTTAACCACTTAACAACCTTGTATTGATACATATCATTTTTAGTTCCACGGAGGCTTCAAAATAGCCGAACAGTTTTATCATGGATCCATCAATCTGATTCAATTGGACAAGGCTTTTCTTTTAACTTGATTTCCTAATTTCTTCCAAAACTTAATGGGTATCAAAGTCCTGTCACTTCCCGTATCTAGCTGTATGTCCAGTAAAGTATTATTGCTTTGGATTTTTAATATTCCTTTTTCATTTACTTTTTTCAATGAAAAGCCATCCATACTCATTTCTTCTTTTTACGGCCATATCATATAGAATACACTGGTTCTCACTCGATCACCAAAGTTAAGCAAAATTGTGCCTGGTCAGTACTTAGATGGGTAACCGCTTGGGAATACCAGGTGCTGTAAGCGTTTAGTGATGGATGTGCGTTGTGGTGCAGTGGATATCGGCTCGGAAAGAGAAATCGGTAAGCCAAGTTCGAATTCCAGTTGAATATCCTGCATTCACTTAAGCACTGGTACCCTTGGGAAAGGTATTAATCTGTCCCTTCCCTCCATTTATGGGTTAAATAACAGGGTAGGACTTGGGAACCCTGCCCTTAAAAACAAATCCCAATGACTCTTGGTACTCAAAAAAGAAAAAAGTATTACTAGACACAAGAACTTATATAAAAACAACAATTGTTGAAAGAAAAAGGTATTACCAGCAATAAATAAATAAAATTTAGTTGGCAATAAATGACCCGCAGAGGTTGATATGCCATAAAACAAAAACAACCAACCAACCATTTCTTTTTTTTCTTTTTTCTTTTTTTTTTATATTTTCAACTATGTTTATCTGTATAGCTTCGTACATTTAAAATGATTAAGTTTTAATCATTTTTCATGTCTTTTTTTATATGCTGGACATTTTTACTTTCTTTTTGATGTTTATCAACACAAAATGCACATTATTCTCTCTTTTTTCTTTATTGTGTATATATACAAATACTTTCACGGCTTCTGCTCTGATGAACTTAGCTCACTGGTGCCCCCTATATATAAATTTACTCGAGCCACAAGATTAGCAACTAGGTCCCACAGTTTCACTGTGAAACCAATAAATTGTAAACGCAAATTCTACTCCAGTAGCTTCTTTTCTCACACTTCCCGCCTGTGGATTTCCCTTCCATTTACTTGCTTTCCCGACAGCTACAATCTGCAAGAATTTAAATGTAAAGTCAATAGTCATCTCCTATCTCACTAACCTGCATCCTCTCTCTCATGCTCCTTTCTCCATCCACTCCACTCTCATCAGTATTCTCATCTTTCTCTTACCCACTTCCTGACACTCCCTATAACCTGTCACTCTTTCTCATAACTTTTTTCCTATGTAACCCCCTGCAAAACAGTGGCAGTAAAATGCTTTGCTTGGGGCAATATGATTATATAAAAAAAAAATTTAAAAAAATATTCATTTTCTCTGCCAGATCCATAACTTTTGAATTAGATTTTTTAATTAATTTTTTTTGCTGAACAAATTCAACACACATTTCCCAGTTGTAATTCCATTAAAGTCATTTGTCTATATTCTTCATTTTGAAGGCCGTTTGCCAATTTCATTTGAATCAAATCCTTTTTATTTTTTTATTTTTTATTAATCATCTCACCACAAGCAAGGCGCTACCTCCACTGATGCACAGGGGACTACATAAGAGTAAAAGTTTAGATAAGAGGAGAGTGAAGAGAAAGATGGACCAGTGACAAGGAGTGTCAGAGAAAGGGCAGGAGAATAATGGGAAAAGGTGTGAAAGTAGAGAGAAAGGAAAAGAACAAGGTATACAAGGTGATGTAGAAAGAACTGGAGTCAAGTGAATGAGAGATGGGAATTGACATTGCATTTAAATTCTTGAAAGCAAGTATACAGAAGGGAAGGGCGAGAAAATAAGCTGCTGGAGTAGAATTGTTAGCTACATTTGGTGGATCTAACTGTAAAAGAGTGGGACCTTGTTGCCAGTCTGGTTGAATGAGTAAATTCTTGTGGTGGGGGCACCAGTGACTTAAGTTCGTTGGAGCAGAAGATTGGTTTTTCCAACCCCAGTTTCTACAACTCACAATATTTAGCAGCTCGTTTCAAGTGAAGAATATATTCAATGACTGGTTCAATCGCTTTTTGAGAAATGTTCATGAACTTAACTCTCTCTGTTTTCACTAGATTTTTCTTAGGTGCTATATTTTTTTACTATTAGCAGGATTAGGGTTAGATCGTCAAACATCATTTCCTCCAATTGTCTTGGGTGTGCAATTGCTGATACTTTTATAATAGCCTCAGTTGCCAAGAAGAGACCAGTTATCTGGTTTTCTCCCCCAACTGATTTTAAATCTTTTAGCTATTTTTGCTCTAGCTTTAGCTGCTAGACTCCTAAGTCATGCTAATGTGTACTCATAATTATCAAGTGATGATTGGTCATTCGGTTCTTTAGATATATGCAACGCCATTGTTGTGTAGCATTACTAACTCCTATACAAGCCTATACATCTACTTCAACCGTTTAATAAGTTTGCTGGAACACTCAAAACTAGTTACCACTGCAGATTCACAATATCTAGGGTTTAAAATGGTTTTTTTAAAATGGAAAAATCTTTATTGAAGCTTTTATTTTAGCTTTAATTTCAAGCTAGTACCCTTTAACAACCAAAATCCTAAACAGGATTGATGTAATTACTAAAAATAAAGAAATAGTCTTCTGCTGAGTACCCAGTCATGTCGATATAAAGGTGAATCACAGAGAGGACCAGGCAGCAAAAAAAACACTAGAACTGGAACCCTCAAAAGATAAAACGCCCTTCACAGACCTAAAATAGCAATAATTAACAAACACCAAATGAACAAATGGTAAGAATCATGGAATTCTTACACCAGTAACAAATTACATGCAATAAAGGAACTAATCGGAGAAATAAACGATTCCACTGAAATAACTAGAAAAAAACAAGTAACATTATCAAGACACCATATGGGCCACTCAAGCATTACCCATTCTTACCTCCTTAAAAAGGAGTCATCTCCAATCTGTATACCGTGCCAGGGGCCCTATATAATATGCCACTTTTTGATAAATTGTTTAGACTTGAAATGAACTCGCCAAAAGTGCTATAAAGAAACAAACCTGAAAGAAATATTCCTCCAGCTAAAACTTTCAAGGTCCTGGGCATGACGGTAAACTGCATCCGGCAGCAAGGCCCCTGATTGGAAGGTTGTGAGGATCATGGAACCACCTCTTAATTGCTGTTGTTTACCCTGACCTGGAGTGGTAGCACCTGTTAGGGTCCCAGCTATGGGCAAATAGTTACCTCGTAAACTGGGGTCAAAACACTATGAAAGTATAAAAATTCACTTTTATACAAATATATACATAAAAATAGACTTTTATAGGAAAATAAACAGTTTTAAAAGAAAAATATTCCCAACAATACATTTTTGAAGAAAAAATTATTATGATAACACATTTTTGAAGGAAAGAAAATTATTCTCAGCAAAACATTTTTGAATGCAAAAGTAGAAGACATTTTCAGTTTTCTAAAATAAAAAAGAATAAAAACAAAAAATTTTCTTTAGAATCTAACTAAACCAACCTTTTCGTGATAACCGAACATTTTTAAAAAATCCTTTAAAACCCTACCTTTTTGGCATTAAATAACCCATAGAGATTGATATGCTGTTAACCCTCTAGGGCCATTCATATCATATTTGATACAGTATGTAAACAAGCCTTGAAATAAATATTTTCCTGAAAAATTTTTTAAGAGAAATATTTTATAAATTTCAAATGAAAGCAGTACTGACTGCTCAGTCAATGAATACCAAATGTTTCCTTATAGGGAAATACCAAATGTTTCCTTATAGGGAAATACTGTATCAAATATGATACGAATGGCCCTAGAGGGTTAAATCTAGAATATAAATGTATAGAAATTAGCATGGCCACAAAATGAGGGATCAGTTTATATATTGATTATAATATAGAATTGATCCCCCATTTTATACCCACATTATAATTTCTTAAAAACAGTTGGCATATATATTATTCTTCTATATGCCCTGTCCTTTCAGGACGTAGTCGATCATGGCCTTCCACGTCTCCCTATCCCTGGTGGCTCTTAGCACGCCTTCTCCTGTTCCACCATGCAACCCCCGTTCTGTCATCCACTAGCTCAAGTCCTTAACCCTCTAGGGCCATTCGTATCATATTTGATACAGTATGAAAACAAGCCTTGAAAGAAATATTTTCCTGAAAAATTTTATAAATTTCAAATGAAAGCAGTACTGACTGCTCAGTCAATGAATACCAAATGTTTCCTTATAGGGAAATACCAAATGTTTCCTTATAGGGAAATACCAAATGTTTCCTTATAGGGAAATACTGTATCAAATATGATATGAATGGCCCTAGAGGGTTAAACAAAACTCAAAACTCAAAAACCTTCAAAAATACTTGAATATATATGAGAAACTGGACTAACAAACTCTAGAAAAAATTGAAATAGCCACAAATATGCCAAACTATATACCCCTCCATGAAGCTGCCTACTTCAAGATGCTTCCCCAAACCACATTTAACTCAAGATTTTTTTAAAGTCACTCAAAATCATTTTTGGCATAAAATGACCACTAAGGTTCGAATGCCATTAAACAAAACAATCAATCAATTAATCAAGCTAGTTGATTAAATTTAATATTCTCAATAAGTAAAATATTTTACTATATTTCAAAACTAATTTAAATTGATTGGAAGGAGTTTTTGGTTTGAAGTTGCTGAATTTTTTTGTTTTAGTGCCATTTTTAATTGCCCATCATCAAAATGTAATTCTCTTTTTTAAAAACCTTCTAAAAATAACATATACCTTTATGAAACTTTATTTGAGAAATATTACCTGATTTAATGTATAATCTGATTTGAAACTAATATTATTTACTTTAAGTTTAAAATATTGCAAAAAAAGTATTTTTTAGCACAGTTGTTTCTTTAAGATGTTGAGAGACTAGCGGAATGGGTGGAATTTCCACGGAAGGATAATTATGATTTCCTGGAAAAATTTTACTTTGTCATATTACAAATGATAATAACGTCTTCAAACATAAAGGTATTGGTATTTATTTTTATATCTATAAATGTAATGTCCATAGAAGCTACTTTACTGTAATCTTATATTACTAGCGGAACCCGTGGAATTTCCACAGAAGGATAATTATGATTTCCTGGAAAAATTTTACTTTGTCATACTACAAATGATAATAACGTCTTCAAACATAAAGGTATTGGATAATAAAATAACGATAACACAGAGTGTAATTTTATTAAAATATCTATAAAAGTAATGTCCATAGAAGCTACTTTACTGTAATCTTATTTTAAGCGGCTTATGCACAGACCATAACCAAAATACTGTACGCTATTTTGTGAGAGATTTTGAAAGAGAAAATGTGTTTTTTTTTATTACTGAAGAATCATGGCTCCTGTGTTCATTGTAAACAGAAAAGACCAACTGAGTAATGTCCAAGGGTGTAGAGGCCAGAAATTTCGTTATTAGATCATGGGATACGACCACAAACCTACCTATTTTTACTATAGTGTACAGTACACACACGCACACACACACAATTACTGCTACAACCACCAACTTAAGCTGCTACTGCTACGGTAATGCTATAGGCTCTCTCCTCCTACAGTAATGCTATAGGCTCTCTCCTCCTACTCTCTCACTCTTTACAACCTTTCCTTGGCAAAGGTGAGAGAAAGGCTGAGGAGAGAACCATTTATAAAACGATAGAGGGGAAGGAAAAGCTTGTGTAGAGAGTAAGTGTGTTATCTTTCTTCAGTAGTGTAATGGACAGAGGAACTAACTAGGGAAGGAACAAGCGGAATTCTTATATGATGTTCTATGGAGCGAGGGTGGGGGCTTTACCTGTAAAAGAAACAATTGTAGAATATTTTATATTACATTTTTAAGTATTCAGTAATTTGTGGTGCATTGGATATCGGCTTGGAACGAGAAATCGGGGAGCCAAGTTCAAATTCCAGCCGAATTCATTGCATTCACTTATGCGCAAATACCCTTGGGAAAGGTACTAATCCGTCTCTTCCTTCCAGTTATGGGTTAAATAACAGGACAGATTGGGTTCTATAGCCTTGGCTGGCAACCAGTCTACTGCAGAAAGCAATGGCAACCTACTGCGGGATAATCTTCTGCCCAGTCAGTCATGTCTCTTTCAAGACATGATTGCCCAAGCGTGTATCATGTATGGCACTTAACTGACTGAATCTTAAAAGTTTAGAAAAATGTTCTCCAAAATATAATATTTTATTGAATTTTAGATATTTGGCTTTACTATGGTTATCACTCTTATTTTTTTGATAATGTCGTCTATGAACAACTGTGTCTACAAAAAATCATCCTGTTTCTATACATACAAAAAGATTCAAAATTCTTTTAAAAATATTGGTGTTTTGATTTGGACTAAGTTTTGCATTTATGATTAGTAATTGTAGTTTTTATTTAATAATATCCTCTTCCAGGCTGAAATTACTATAGAATTTGAAAAGGTTTAAAACTTAAATTATTCTAATGAAAAGTCTTTGTAAAGAAAATTCTTGTAAAAGATTATTATTCATCAAACATTTTTTGACAATAGTTTCCTTATATCTTATTTATAAAAGCAGTTAAAAGCTTCTCTAATTAAATAATGTCTTGGCTTTATTGTATTTCTGTACAATTCAGAGCAGATTTTTGGTCAATGGTGTTTCCATTTTACAAATGAAATGATTTAAATTCTTCAAAGAGGTTTGCTTTTAGCTAATGTAAATATTAAGAGGGCAGAATTTTAATTTTTCAAAATTTCATAAAATTAATTAAGAAGAGGGTAACAGATGTTTAAAAAAAAAATCACCCAGGTTCTCTTTAGAAAAAAAAAAATTCCTAAAATAATTTATTTGTGAATAAGTACTGAAAGTTTTATTAAAATCCAACTGTTATTTGATTTTTGCAAGGATTTTGAAATTCATGTTTTTTATGGCAAATAGATACCAAAATTTCCTATACTAATCCCCACTCCCGCCACGCTGACACAAGAAAAGAAAAATTAATAAAATAACCAAAAAATACTTTGGTCTTTCTTCTTAATAATAACATAAAGATTTTGAAGCTAAAACTTTGCTCTTATCAAGTTTTGGGCAATTTTTCATCATGGTATGCTCTTTTTTCAGCAGTTACTGGAGGTAACTACATAAGAAGTTGTGCTACATGCATTCATTGCTTAATGGATTTTTAAAGCCTTGAATGAAATGATTTAAATTCTTCAAAGAGGTTTGCCTTTAGCTAATGTAAATATTAAGAGGGCAGATTTTTAAAGCCTTTAACAAAAAAAATTAATCTTAGTTAAAACTTTTGTATCATCTCAAAAACCTAATCAGACATTGATTGATTCCTTCATTCATTTTTATGGCTTATCAACCCATTGCAGGTTATTATCTAAAGCCAGAAAATATTTTTAGATTGTAAGAATTCTTTTTTGAGATAATAATACAAGTTCTACTAATTAACTCATAACTGGGAGAGAAGACATGCATTCGTACCTTTTCCCAGGAGTCTTTACATGTAAATGAATATAATGAACACATTCTCATTGGTCAGTCGTGTATCTTGTTCATTAAAATTGTAGATAGTTCGCTATGCATGTAAGCAAGGTTGGAAAAACTCTAGTATGTCTAAGTGAGGATCATTTTTTTTTTTTTTTAATCATCTCACCCCAAGCAAGGCATTCCACTGCCACTATTGCGCATAGGGCTACATAGGGGAAGGTAAAGAGATGGAGTGGTTAGACATAGGGAATGACAGGAGGAAGGTGACAGATGAGTAAGGATAGCGAGGATGAGGGTTGGGCAGATGGGAAGAGTGCTTGATAGAATGGGAGCAGGTTAGTGTGTTAGGAGGTGTCTATTGATGGTAATGTTTATTTAACAAACTAATTCTCTCATATTGCATAAGAACAATATTAGACTTAACTTTGTTTTCCTTAAACTCCCTTAATCAAAAACAAATATAATTCTTTAAGGTGAAAATACTTTGAAAACTTAATAACAACATTATTACTAACTATAAACACACACCTAAAACATTTCATTACATTGCTATAATTTGAATTCATTCTTCAAAAGTTCCTTGGCATGACGGTGAACTGCATCTGGCAGCAAGGCCTCTGATTGGGAGGTTGTGAGAAGCATGGAACCACCTCTTAATTGCTGTTGTTCTCAGGTCCACCCTAACCTGGAGTGGTAGCACCTGTTAGGGTCCCAGCTATGGGCAAATAGTTAATCCCCAAACTGGGGTCAAAACATTGAAAGTATAAAAATACACTTTTATAGAAATATATACATAAAAACAAACTTTTATAGAAAAAAATTATTCTCAGCAAAACATTTTTGAACATAAAACTAGAAGACATTTTCAGTTTTCTAAAATAAAAAAGAGTAAGAACAAAACATTTTCATTAAAATCTGACTAAATCAACCTTCTCACTATAACTAAATATTTTTAAAAAAAAATTAAAATCCCACTATTTTAGCATTAAATAATCCACAGCGGTTGATATGCCATTAAACCAAACTCAAACTCATTTTTAAAAAACCTAACTTATATCTAAAACAAAGAGTACGTATATAAAGAAAACAGTCCCAGATAATTTGGAGTGCTACCCTACTGTGCCACTGACCACACAAAGGTGAAGACATTAGAATTCCTTCTATTAGACATAAGTCAAAGATGTGCCTAAGAATCCAGAGCGAAATATTTACTCTGGATTCTTAGGCACATTTTTGACTTATGAGACAACAAATTAATAAACTTCCTTAAAACTAGTACACAAAAAAAGGACAAACTTAAAAAGGATCTAATTAAAATTTTTCAAAGACCACAATCTTAATATTACCGCCATCAGAATTGCCGACTGACACCATTTCGGTCGGGTTTCAATCCTAAATAAAAAGCAATTGGATGTCTAATCATACTGATGAGCTGTGATACAGCAAATCAGATCTGTCTGCGGATGACTATGTATATATATATATATATATATATATATACGAAAACTATATATATATGTGTGTGTGTGTATGTATATGTATATATATATATATATATATATATATATATATATATATATATATATATATATATATATATATATATATGTGTATATATATATGAAAATTATATATATATATATATATATATATATATATATATATATATATATATATATATATATATATATATATATATATATATATATATATATATCTCCATCCCATACAACACATTGTTTAGATTATTGTTTGTTGGTTTATTTCTGTTACTGTTAATTATTGGATCAAGTCTGTTAATCAGAATTTTAGCTCATGGATTTTGAATATTGATGGATTTGATTTGACAAGTATTTAAAATTTAAATGTTTATATTGTCTCCTTTTTATTTTTTAATTTTCCAGCTTCAAGAAAGTTTGCTACTGAGTATGAAACTAAAAAGGTAAATATTAACGATTATATTGGTTATTGTTTCCACATAAGAAAACATTTGGCATTCATTGACTGAGAAGACAGTGCTATTCAAGTTAGGCTGTTCTTCATTCTCTGGCTATCAGATCGGGTTCAAGATGTCATATTTTTTCCTCACCTCTAATGGTAATATTGGCTGTTTTCTTATAAAGAAACTGTAGCAGAAGAGATGTAAGTCAGTAGCACAAACACAGGAAACACCCTCGTAAGGATTTATGGTTTGGTACACCACACTGAGAATTAAAATTTATAAAATTCTAAACATAGATTGAAAACAATTCAACATGTCAGAGCCCACTTCCTGTTCTCTGACGGACAGTATGGCTTCTGATTTGCCAGGTCTACCACTGACATGTTAACAACTATCACTGAGTACATGTACCAGGCTCTTGATAAGAGCAGCAAAACTCAAGCTGTTGCCTTGGATATCTTCAAAACATTTGACATGTTGGCCTTCTTTGCAAGCTATAGGGCTATGGTATATCTGGACTCTTGTTTGTTTACTGTTTCTCATTCCCTGGCTATCAGATTGGGTTCAAAATGTCATATTTTTCCTCACCTCTAATGTTAATGTTAGACATTTTTTTATAAAGAAACTGTAGCAGAAGAGATGTAAGTCAGTAGCACAAACACAGGAAACACCCTCGTAAGGATTTATGGTTTGGTACACCACACCGAGACTTATGCTTCATGTACACAAAAAATTGATCTTTCTCCATCAAAAATGTTAGCATCATCTGTTGCATTCCAAATTCAAGAAAGGATGCCAAATTCATATTGAGGTTTGGAGAGATTAACAGGTTCCAATCATATTTTTTTATGCGTCCTTGCTGAGCCAGAGAATTTGCATGTTGGGCACACTGCCAGCCTCAACTAACTTACTGACGCATGCACCTTGTCATTCCGGTGCCGGTGCTCGGGGAGTCTACATCATGAGTGATTTGCCCACACCTATAGGCTACGCTACTCTAGCCCTCTTGGATCTATGAAGTAATATTAACTGAGCAGCCAGTGCTACTTGAGTTAGGCCTTTCTTCAGCTCCTGACCATCAGGCTTAGATCAAAGCATAGTATCTGTTTTTCTCATCTTTAATTTTAATATTATCCATTTTTTTTTGTAAGGAAATATTTGGTATTTATTGATTAAGCAACCAGTGCTATTCAAGTTGCACTCAAGTTTTGCTTTTCTTCACTCTCTTGCCATCAGGCAGAGATGAAAGGTTACGTTCTAGTCAGTCTTTATCTTCAAAAATGTAAATGCAATGTCAATTGTTATCTCCTGTCTTCTTAATTCCTGTCCTTTTATCGTTCTCGCTCCTTAATAATGTATTTCTGTTTTCATATTCTTTTATACTCAGTAAACCTTTGCATCTTAGTGGCTTAATTGCCTTGCTTGGAGTAAAATGATTAAAAAAAATATCTTTGCACGTTGTTTATTATTTTTAGTGTAGTAATTATGTGAACACCTTGACTGCTATTTTAACTATTTAAATTGTTTGGACTGTTGTCCTCATCTTTATTGTCATATCCATGACTTTTCAGTCATCATATGTTCCGACCTTCTTCAGGTGATATATGTTAGAATTCTGAACCTAGCCCAAGTACACTTGACCCAGTGGATAAAAGTGTTGATTTAAATAATCCAAAAGTGATTTGACCCAAAGAGTTGTGAGTTCAATACCTGGCCACAGCAGGGATGAAAATCTTTGAGATTCGAGTTACTAAAGGGAATTAACTGAAACTGTGATATCCAGAAATGTTATGACATGTGGAACTAGAACAATCTACCCCTATGGACTACATAAAGGATTTGGTTAAAAATTCCAACATATATCACCTGAAAAAAGCCAGAGCATGTAATGGCCGAAACCTTGTGAATATGACATTAAAGATGAGGACAACAGTCCAAACAATGTAAATAGTTACAATATCTCATCTTAGGAATATAGACGGACCTTGATTTTTTTATATTGAATTTTTTTTCTATTTTCTATGATTTCGTTACTGAAGGTGGCCAGATTGTTGGAAACTATGCAAAAGTATTAATGAGAGGAAGACCTGGGAGAATCTAGCAGAATGTACTCTTCGCAATTTGGATATTGATGAAGGTGGAGTAACTGTTTCTTTTTGATATCTTATAACCACTTATTGAAATTTAGTTCTTTTTTTTTAATCAAAGTTTGTAAAATTCATAAAACTCTAAACTTAGTTGTTAAAGTGAAATTATAAATAAAAAAAAAATATATGATGAAGGATAATGTTCCAATTACTTCCCTTGTTGACGAACTCTCTATAACAGGAAGTAACATCGGAGGTAAAGTTAGAATACACCATTATCACAAATACTCACCATCACTAAAATGGTCACTTGATAAAATAAAGACCTTTTTTTTTTTATATAGAAATGTTCACTTGATATAACTTGAGGATTACTGGAGATAAGGTGGATGATACAAACATACATAAACAGAGGAAGTAGGAAGTGAAGATTATGATATGGGTGATAGGCTGATTATCTATAATATGGAATGATTGACTGGAGACTTGAAGAAGTTGGTTGTAGTGATTGGGGAATCATCCCTGTGGATGTCTCGCACAAAACTAGTGATTTTGGGGGAGAAAATGGTCTGAGGAGAAGATTCTTGTAGAGTATAATATATAAAGAATGAAAGAGCTATTTTTCTTGCACTATGAATGTCTCATTTAATTACATATGTCATATTCAACCTATTCATGGTCCTGGGTATGATGATAAACTGCATCCGACAGCAAGGACTCTGATTGAAAGGTTGTGAGGAGCAGGGAACCAGCTGTCATTCCCAGGTCCACCCTGAATCAGAGTGGTAGTACCTGTTAGAGTCCCAGTTATGGGAAAATAGTTAACCCCCAAACTGGTGTCAAAGTGTGGTTAAGGTGTAGAAATAGATTTTATAGCAAAAATTCCAGAAATAAATTTTTGAAAGAAAACAAATATTGCCAGAAATACAGTTTTGAAAGAAAACAAATATTGTCATCAATACATTTTTGAAGAAAAACAATTCAACATCTCAGAGCCCACTGCCTGTATGGCTTTTGCTTTGACATGTTTAATGACTATCACTGAGTACATGTACCAGGCTCTTAATAAGAGCAGCGAAACTCAAGCTCTTGCCCTGGATATCTCCAAAGCATTTGATAGGGTTTGGCATGCTAGCCTTCTTTGCAAGCTACAGGGCTATGGTATATCTGGACGCTTGTTTGACTTAATCAAATCGTTCTTATCAAATCATGTAATGAACATCATATTGAAAAAAAAAACAGGCTTCCAAACCCTATCATATGAACGCAGGTGTCCCTCAAGGCTCTATCCTCGGTCCTACACATTTATCTGATTTTCATCAACAATTTCCCTAATGTAATCAGATCCCAAGTAGGCATCTATGTTGATGACACCACCATTTATTCCTGCCTTGCTAAGAAATCTGCCCATGGAGACAAAACAGACCTTGCTGCTGCTCTCCACCCCCAGTCAGTGGTTGACTGGGGTAAGAAATGGCTCGTAAACCTTAATGCTTGCAAAACAAAGTTTCTATCCTTTAACCACCATAGACAATCGGTCTTACAGCCTTATCACATTGAATACACCGGTTCTCGCTCGATCACTGAAGTTAAGCAACGTTGAGCCTGGTCAGTACTTAGATGGGTGACTGCTTGGGAATACCAGGTGCTGTTAGCGTTTAGTGACGGATGTGCGTTGTGGTGCAGTGGATATCAGCTCGGAAAGAGAAATCGGTGAGCCAAGTTCGAATTCCAGTTGAATACACTGCATTCACTTAAGTACTGGGAAAGGTATTAATCCGTCCCTTCCCTCCAGTTATGGGTTAAATAACACGGTTGGACTTGGGAACCCTGCCCTTAAAAACAAATCGCAAAGAATCTTGGTACTCGAAAAAGAAAAAAGTATTACTAAACACAAAAATTTATATAAAAACAGCAATGAATTGTTGAAAGAAAAAGGTATTACCAGCAATAAATAAATAAAATTTAGTTGGCAATAAATGACCTGCCGAGGTTGATATGCCATAAAACAAAAGCAACCAACCAACCGTAGACAATTTTTCCTACTTGCCATCAGCATGAATCACGCTAGCCTCCCTGAGAGCAATGCAATGCACCTCCTTGGTCTGACTCTCTCAGCTGATCTCAAGTGGAACGACTACATTGAATTAATAGCTTAATCTACTGCTAAGAAGATTTGTTTGGATACTTTCAAGCTATTTTCTTACACTATGAATGTCTCATTTAATTACATGTGTCTTACTTAACCTATTCATGATCCTGGGTATGACAATAAACTGCATCTGGCAGCAAGGGCTCTGATTGGGAGGTTGACATTTTAGGCAAGCAAATCTTTGGTCATAAAGTGCTCGATATCAAAATATGGGTAGAGCCTGAATAGAATGACAGAAATAACACTGCTCAACCAAATGACAAAATTTACCACAATAATTATATATATATATATATATATACTAGCAGTATAGCCCGGCGTTGCTCGGGTGTAATGAAAGCTTTAAAACTAATCCATGGTCCTGGAGCTCAGACTCTTTGGACATTGGCATGAAAGACTAAAAAGCAATAATTGTTTCCAGTTAAAGCGAAACTGTAGACTGAAAGAAAAATGAATGAATGTAAGTCAAACTTTGATTTCCTGGTATTGATATCTAATAAGTTTTTTTCGTCATAAACTTAATTCTGAAGGCTAAATAAGTCCTCTGAGTAAATGGTATTATGGCTGAGACTAAGAAGTACAATTATACCTACTTAGAGCCAAACCCAAAGCAAAAACTAAAATAAAATGGCTGAAAAAAATACAGACATACACATAGATAAACAGACACATAAACAAACATCTTGCCTTTTATATATATATATATATATATATATATATATATTATTGATTTTCTACACTATTGTAAGAACTGCAACCTTGAAACTTCTGAATATCATTTCTTATGTCTTTGTCTATGAGTGTATCAAATTTGATTAAAATCGGACCACTCCTTCTATAACCTGATTTTTTCGTTTATCAATTTTCAATATTTATCAGGGGTACCTCGACACAAAACCTAGCTAAGAACACTTGCAGACGCTTATAGTACAACTGTGTAAATTTTCAAGAAAATCGGTTCAGCCGTTTCGGTGTCTATAGGTAACGGACACACAGACAGACAGACAGACAGACAGACAGACAAAGTTCCATTTATAAATAAGTTTATATATATATATATATATATATATATATATATATATATATATATATATATATATATATATATGCTAATGACCACTACTGAGTACATATACCAGGCTCTTGATAAAAATGGCTAATTTTGTTGCCTTGGATATCTCCAAAGTATTTGACAGTGTATGGCACGCTTGCCTTCAGCACAAGCTACAGAGCTATGGTATATGTAGATGCTTGTTTGACTTATCAAATCGTGCAGTGAAGGTGGTACTGAACAAGCATGCTTCCAGATCCTATCATATGAACACGAGTGTCTCTCAAGACTCCAGTTCTGGGCATGACAGTAAACTGCATCTGGCAGCAAGTCCTCTGATTGAGTGGTTGTGAGGAGCATGGAACCATCTCTTAATTGCTGTTGTTCCCAGGTCCACCCTGATCCGAAGTGGTAGCACCTGTTAGGGTCCCAGCTATGGGCAATTAGTTAACCCACAAACTGGGGTCAAAACACTATGAAAGTATAAAAATACACTTTTACAGAAATATATATGTAAAAATAAACTTTTATAAAAAATATACATTTTTGAAGGAAAAATATTACCAACGATACATTTTTGAAGAAAAAATTATTACCATAGCACATTTTTGAAAGAAAAATGATTTTCAGCAAAACATTTTTGAATACAAAACTAGAAGACATTTTCAGTTTTTTAAAATAAACAAGAATAAAAATAAAAAATTTTCAGAAAAATCTGACCAAATCAACTTTCTCACTATAACTGAACATTAAAAAAATACCTTAAAACCCCACTTTTTTGGCATTAAATAACTCACAGAGGTTGATATGCCATTAAACAAAACTCATAACTAATATGGTGAGTTATCATGATGAGTTTTTTTATTTTTATTTTTATTTTGTACTACTTTATTACTGTTTCAATTAGTCAATTATTATATCGTTTTACTTTTTCCCCTCTCTTGTCAGCTGTTGAAATTTATCGTCATATCAAGTGTCCTGCAATGGTTATGGATCTTCTGGAAATCCAAGTAAGCTGAATTGATGTTTTATTATCTATATATATAAAAGTCAATCTGTGAGTCTGTGTCTGACTGTAATCTATGCACGCCTACATTTTTAAAGCTACGCCATTCAAACTTTCTAGGGACACATATCTACAGGGAAGCCAGGTCGACACATACTTTTTGAGTTTAAGTTCAGCAATTTTCTCTTTTGCACTTTTTGGTCAATGGAGCTGATTGTTTACATTTGCTCCGTAAAACATCTATGATCGAAGATGGTTACTGAATTACATCACAGAAATCAAATCACACGTGTCAAATGCGATTTAAATATTTTTTTATTCAAAAAAAAAAAGTATGAGCATTTATATTGAATTTTTATTCCGACGTTTTAAAAATTTGTTTGGTCAACAAAAAAATGTGAATATTTTCCCTGTAATTTTGAAACAAAAGAAATATTTTTAAAAAAGCAAAATATGTAAAAATAAAAAAAATGCCAATGGTTCATTTAATTATGTAAGTCTCCTTTTTTTTTCTTCAGATTTAATATTTTATACTTCAGAAAATAAAATTAAAAGAAAATAAAGCTTTTTTTTCGTTAAATATTTAATGCAGGAAATCAACTGTCTGTAATTCATGTGGCGTTAATGTAACTTTTTCCTCTAAAATTAAATGTCTACATTTTTGAATATTCTTCGAAAATTTCTGAAATTCATTTAGTCAACAAAAAATGTAAATATTTTCCCCCATAATTTTGAAACAAAAACAAACGCAATGTTTACAATGTCACACAAAGCATCAACTCACATTTATGCAAAACAAAAGAAAATAGATTTTTTTAATGGAATTTTTTAACAATTTTTTAATGGAATTTTTTAACAATTTTTAAACAACAATTTTTTATATAATTATTTTTTTATGTAACTGAGTTTTAAAGTGAGGCGGCAACTACAAGCGCTCGGAAATCGCAGCACACTGCATTAATCATCTAATTAAAAATGTTCTGAGTTGCACGGGCAACGCCGGGCTATGATGCTAGTATAAGATACAGAAGCTGGAGACAACCTGACTACAAGAGAATTAAACTACACCCACAAAGGATAATGTTCAATGTCCAGCATTAAATCTCTGAGACATGATCTCACTACTTTCAAGAAGAGTGCTGCTAATTTCAAAACCAGAATTGTCATTCTTTGTTCTGTTAGTCTTGTACCAATGCGGATGTACATTGTGGTGCAGTGGATATCAACTCGAAATGATAAATCGGAGAGCTGAGTTCGAATTCCAGTTGAATTCCTTGCATTCCCTTATGCACAAATACCCTTGGGAAAGGTATTAATCCATCTCTTCCCTTTAGTTATGGGTTAAATAATAGGACAGATTGGCTGGCAACTAGTCTACTGCAGAAAGCAATGAAAACTTACTGCAGGAAAATATTCTGCCCAGTCAGTTATGTCTCTTTTGAGACATGATCGCCCAAGCATGTATAACATATACCACATAACTAACTGACTGAATATAATAGTTAGAGACACGATTAAGGTTTCTATGGCGTAAAGTGGGGGATCGGTTTTCTACTGTTATAAAGTAATGAACTGATTACTACCTAATAATATAATGCATTTCTTCCTCCTCTAGCTATGAGTCAAATAACAGGACAGATTGGGTTCTATAGCCTTGGCTGGCAACTATTCTACTGCGGAAAGCAATGGAAACTTACTGCAGGAAAATTTTCTGCCCAGTCAGTCATGTCTCTTTCGAGACATGATCGCCCAAGCGTGTATCACGTATGCCACTTAACTGACTGACTGAATATAATAGAGACACGATTAAGGTTTCTATGGCATAAAGTGGGGTATCGGTTTTCTACTGTTATAAAGTAATGAACTGATCCCCCACTAATTACTACCTAATAATATAATGCATTTCTTCCTCCTTTAGCTATAAGTCAAATCACAGGACAGATTGGGTTCTATAGCAATGGCTGGTAATCAGTCCACTACAGAAAGCAATGGCAACCAACTGCAGGATAATCTTCTGCCCAGTCAGTCATGTCTCTTTCGAGACATGATCGCCCAAGCATGTTTCACATATGGCACTTAATTGACTGACTGAATATAATAGTTGAAAACATTGACTGGTTATAAAGTGGGGGATCAGTTTTCTATTGTTATGAAGTAATAATCTGATCCCCCCCCTAATTACTATTTAATAATATAATACATTTCTCCCCCGTCTAGCTATGAGTCAAATAACAGGAGAGATCAGGTTCTATAGCCTTGGCTGGCTACCATTCCATCGCAGATAGCAATGGCAACCTACTGCGGGATAATCTTCTGCCCAGCCAGTCATGTCTCAAAAGAGACATGATCACCCAAAGTGTGTGTCATGTATGGCACTTGACTGACTGTACTAATGCAATCTACCATATCTAAATAGTATAACTATTTGATATAAGAAAACAACTCGTGTAATACCAAAGATTTATACTGAAACATATCTGTGTGTATAATGCATAAACAGTAGGGGTTTATGGAGACATACCTCGTTGAAACAGTGGTTCTCATTCGAAGTTAGGCAATGTCAAGTCTGGTCAATATCTAGGTGAGTGATTGCTTGATAGTACCAGGTGTTGTAAGTTTGGATATGTAGTTTGGTGTAACAGCTTGGATTGAAAAGTTGAAGAGCTGATTTTGAATTCAATTCAGGTTCGTTACATTCACATGTACAAATACCCTTGGAGAAGTATGAATCCAACTCTTTTTCCCTCATCTATGGGTTAAATAGTAAGAGTAATATTTGAAAATTATCATCTTAAAAAAACTTAAAATATTCTATGGTAAACACACATCAGTACAGATGCAAAAGGGACCGCTAATCACATACATGTCTGTCAAAATCAGTTACATCTGGGTTTTCTCCGGTAACAGTGGGACAGCTTGGCAAGTCCAGATATGAGCCTCTCTGCAATTTATCTAGATCCAGGTTTCTGCCAGCATCTCCTGTCAATAAAAACAATAACCAGCAGTGGGCAAGATTTGGTGAAGTTGGTCTTGTAGGCATTTTGTTCATGAAGTTACTGTTTCTTCTGAAGCCGTGCCATTTTGTTACCCATTGTCTTATTTTCTTTCTCTGTCTATTAACCCCATAGCAACTGGGAGAGTTATCATTTAGGTGTTCTCCTCAACCTCAATACTTCTTTGCTGTAGTTTACAACATATTCATTTGAAAAAAAAAAACTTATAATAAAAAAATATTTTGGCTTTTTTTCATAGAAAAGGGTGATAAGCTATCAAAAACAAATTAATCCTATAGCAGGATAGGCATCTGGTTGTAAAACTTGTTCTAAATTTCATGGTTTAAAGCATAACTAGAATATCATGAAGGTTTAATATACCTACACATAGGTACATCAATAAATTTGTAGCCTAATGATAAAACAAAAACCATGTCAAACATTTATTTTTCTATGAATATAAAAGTTTCTATAAATATTTATTTTTGTACATATTTGTTTTTTTGTCAGTGCACTTAAACCAATGCCAATTCTAGATGTCTTAGTTATCTCCCTTTAACTCAACTCTCTAAGTTACTTGTTCACTACTGCTGTAGCACGGTATTGAACTCACAGCTCATTGTGTCAAGTCACTGGATCTAACCAACACTTTTATCCACTCGACCTTAGTTTGGTTTTCAAGGCATTGAATATAACCAGCCAGTTCCCCCACCCCACTCCTCACTGAGATGTTAATGCTTGGTCAGAATCTCTGGTTATCTATGTACACCCATATACCATTATTTTGTCAGCGTAAATATTCACAAATGATTTGACTATACTCTTAGGCAGATCATTTATGTAAAGTTAAAGGAGAGTTGATCTGATACCTGCATTGATTGCTGAATTAGTGGCTTCCCCTATGTTGTTAGGGGTCGCAGGTTTGAATCCTGCCAAATGACATACATTTTCATAATAAGATTTCTTGCAAAAAATCAGGCTGGTAGAAATATATATATATATATGTAGAAATATATATATATATATATATATATATATATATACTGTTTAATTAAAAAGAAAATATCTACCCGAATATGAATATCAATTAAAAATAATGCTCAAACAGATAAATATGTTAGTTGTTAATCTCTGGATTTTCCGTTATATATTTGTATATATCTGTATATAGTTAATTTTTGGTCATAATTAAATTAAATCAGTACACTTTTGTATTGAAAAGTGTTCAATACAATTGTATTGTAGAACATTTGAATATTTTTCATTTGGAAATGAGTTATTACGCGAACTTGGTTTCTACCTTTTGGTGTCTTCAGGCAATTTACAATAATATACATCTAGTTTTAGTACAAAGAATTTGTCACTTTAACTGTGCATGTTCATGTCGACTTTAAAGTTTTGTGAGGATACTGTTATGAAGTCTTCACTCACCAGGGCTGTGTGTTTTGCTATATATATATATATATATATATATATATATATATATATATAGTCATCCGCTTTTAACCCACGATTAAAACCTGACCAAATTGGCGTCAGTCAGCGATTCCACCTCTGGGCCATGGGCGCTTGGTAGAAGAAGGCAGACCTTTTAGCGTGCATACCACCACTATACACGCCCAATAGCCAGAGTGCTCTAATTCATTACTGAATGAGCAATGCGTACATGCCAGAGTAGCTACTGTTTTTCAAGGTCTACCATTCTTCCAGAGTGCTCAATCAGGGTGTGAGAGCATAAATAGTCATCCGCAGACAGATCTGTTTCACTGTATCAGAGCTCATCAGTATGGTTAGACTCTGATTGCTTTTAACCCAGGATTGAAACCCGACTGAATTGGCGTCAGTCGGCAATTCCACCTCTGGGCCATGGGCGCTTGGCAGAAGAAGGTAGATTTTTTAGTGTGTATACCACCACTATACACACCCAATATCCAGAGTGCTCTAATTCATTACTGAATGATATACACACAGACACCCACACACACACACCTAAACTACAACCACATCTCCACACACTAAACATACAAATAGTTACTGCTACCTAAATTGTAACAGCTGCCACTCTCTACCAACCTAAAAATATCAATAATATATAAGCCTGTTTTTACACAAAACATATTTGTTTTAACCCTGGGAATTATAAAAAAAAAACATTCAGGCAGCTAATGATTTTCTCAATAGAAATGATCTCCTTAAAACTAACAAAAAATCAATCACCATAGCTTACAAACAAAGTTCAGATACTTTTCTAACTTATAAAACAAAAAAGAAAAATTTCAGAATTCCCATGATTTTTGATTTGAATAAAAACATTCACAAACTATCTCATATCTTATTAAAATATTTCCAGTACCTAAATCTTGACCCAACAGTTAATAAGACATTTATTGAAACCCTACTTAATGACAAGGTGACAACCTTCAAATCTACAATCACTCCTTACATCATTTACACTACCAAAATCATCTATTTACCAAGGCAATCTAAACTTATTTATAAATGGAACTTTGTGTTTGTGTCTGTGTGTGTCCGTTACCTATAGACTCCGAAATGACTGAACTGATTTTCGTGAAAATTTACACAGTTGTACTATAAGCGTCGGCGAGTGTTCTTAGCTAGGTTTTGTGTCGAGGTACCCCCAATAAATATCAAAAATCAATAATAAAAAAAAAACGGGTTAGATGGAGTGGTCCGATTTTAATCAAATTTGATACACTCATAGACAAAGACATAAGAAATGATATTCAGAAGTTTCAAGATTGCAGTTCTTACAATAGTGCAGAAAATTGATAATATATATATATATATATAAAAGGTAAGATGTTTGTGTGTCTCTGTTTATCTGTCTGTATGTCCTTTATACAAATTTTTATCCGATTCTCACCAAACTTCACACAAATATTCTTTAGGCTGAGTCTGAGCTGCAGAACCATGGATTAGTTTTAAAGCTTTCATTACACCCGAGCAATGCCGGGCTATACTGCTAGTATGTAATAAATCGCAATGCCAAGTTGTAAACATTATCACTTATAGTATTTGATGCCACCTCGTGCACTTAGTTATCTGACCTCGTCCTTTGACTTGTGACGATTGAAATGCAATGTATTTACTTTTTTGTAACAAATACAAAATGGGAAAGGTATGAAAGTCCATCTTGAGTTTAGTAACCATGAAAAAACTGTCTAAAACAAATTTCACTATGGCTGTATGTTTCGACCAATGAGGCCATAGTATTGATAATTTGATACAGTGTAACCCGGATAGAAGAGAGTTGTCCGGACCAGATAAAAGTTATCTTATATCCGGGTTTGGTCTATTTTATATACATTACCACAGGCTCTAATTTGGGACCATATAAAATATATCTTCCATCCGGGTTTCTCTTATATCCTGGTTATGCATGCCTTTTTAGTGTTTTTGTTTAAATGTCAACAAGAAAGACGAAAGTTAAAATACATTTTTAAAATAAATTTACACATTCTAGGCACAAATAGTTCCCGGATTCCTTCCACGCCCATGTTGTTCTTAAGATACACGAAAAGGGGGATGGATACAATTCAGTCGATGGAGTGTTGAATTTGGCGTCAGAGTAGAAGAATAGTTGCCACACCATCAAAGAAATGACGAAAAGCGTTTGTTATAAACAGTAACAAACGTTTATTTACACAGGTATACAATAATTTCTTATCAAGTTAAAACAAACACCACGAAGTGAGGGGGAATGTAGTTGACTGGCGGAAAAAGTTTCCTTAACTCGAAGAAATCTTAACAGCAATTAGGCAGTGTCTATGATGGAGTATGCAGTGGCAACGGATTTGGTTCTGGGTAGTGAAGAATGACCAACTCGATTTTTTGCTTTGGATGTTCTCTATTTATAGGCCCGAAACTCGAATAATTAGCTCCTGATTGGTCAGCCAATAGAGATCACCGGCCAATGGATATCGTCATAACAACCCCCCTGGGTTGCATCTGATTGGTTTGGATTAGTCGCAGTCATCGGGGTGGGCTAACAAGAAGCAGGCCCTGTGGTTGGTTGATCAATGATTTATTACCTTGTGCCATACTTGCACTCAATCCCCGTGTGAAGCAACTCACCTGTTTGCCACGCTTAAAATATGTTTATATTTTGAAATTGAAGTAATTTTTCACAGGTCATTACACCTGCAGAGTGTTTTGTTTTAGTGATAGTTTATATGTCAGCCTATATTGAATAACTTTTGTTTCCATTTATTTTCGTCTTTTTTCAAAACAACTCTGGCAGATTTCTGCTGAACAAGAAGTGCAAACACTTTTTTTCTCCACCTTTTCAGAAGGGCATTTTCTTGCTTCTCTTTACTTGAGTCACCATATTTATCCTGTGATAATTCAACCTCTTGTAAGTTCAGAATTTCAGTCATAGATGATAGATGGGTATTAAGGAGTTCAATATTTGACTGAAGATGCTCTTTCTCAGCAGTACAAACTTTTAATTTATTTTTTAAAGTGTTGTTCTGTTTTCAGAATCTCCACAGATTTTGGAATATTTTCTGACTCACCAATGTATATCTTTAGTTGTGCTATTTGCTTGAATTGATTTTCAGACTCAGTAGTCTTCAAATTAAGTTCTTGCTGAAGTTGAAGTATTTGATATTCAGATTTCTTTTTCAAATCATCCAATTTATCTTGAAGCCCTTCTTCTTTTGCTCTGAATGTGTTCTTCAGCTGATCTACTTCTTTCTGCAGGTGCCCTCTTTGATTCTGAAGAATTTCAACTTCAGACTGATGATCCTGACTCAAAACAGCAAGCTTAGCCTTGTACATTTTCTCTTTGTGTTTCAATTTAGACTCCAAACCAATAATCATCTTCTCGTTCTGTTGTTTTGTCATAAGAGCATCTTGTTTCAGTTTGGTTGTCTCTTCATGATGATAATATTTCAAGTTGCTAATTTCAGTCCTATGATTATCTAAAATCTTCTGAATTTCTTTCCGATGCTTGTCTTCAAGCAATTTCAATTCAATGCAGTGATCTGCTGCAAGTTGACACATCTGTTGTTTCAATTCTACCATCTCTGCTGCTTGGTGAGTGACCAAATTTTCCATATATAATTTAGACTGAATATGTGTTGCAGGCTGGGGAGTATGTCTTTCAAGATTCAGGATAGAGTCTGCCTGACCCAAGTGACAATTTTTCTGTGATTGGATTGGCAACAAATTCTGTATCATTTCCTCAGGTGGTAATTTTTTCTGCTTTTGCAATTCATTTTCTGTTTTAGTCTTGTTATCTCAGAAAGATGTGCATTGTGGTGCATTGGATATCGGCTCGGAACGAGAAATCGGGGAGCCAAGTTCGAATTCCAGCCGGATTAATTGCATTTGCTTATGCGCAAATACCCTTGGGAAATGTATTAATCCATCTATTCCTTCCAGTTATGGGTTAAATAACAGGACAGATTGGGTTCTATAGCCTTGGTCGGCAATCAGTCTACCGCAGAAAGCAATGGCAACCTACTTCGGGATAATCTTCTGCCCAGTCAGTCACATCTCTTTTGAGACATGATCGCCCAAGCTTGTTTCACATATGGCACTTAACTGACTGATCTCAGAAAAAGCATCTGATAGTTTATTGACATCTGGTGGTTGTGTAAGTTCAAAAGCATTTGGAGTGAAAAACTGGTATGTGCTACTCTTGTTTACATCTGAATTCGCCATTTTCCGTTTCGAGCAGGAATTCTTTGGATTTGTTTTTATTTTAGGAGCTAAAGTAACCTTATTCTTTTCTTTCTTTAATGACTGAATATGGTTAGTTTTGTGACTTCGTTTTTGCTGGTGTCTTGGTTTTTTGTTTTTCTGAAGTCGAGTAAGTTACATTCCTGCCTTCAGACCTTGGACACTTTTGTTTATCACAATTCCAGCGTTCCTGTTGGTTTAAAGTATTCCCTTTTTTTTTTTTTGGTACTGGTTGTCTACAGCTGTAACAACCATGACTCTCTCCAGCCCATTTTCTATGGTAACCCTCCATTTTTGGTTCCCTTAGTACTGTATGAGAGCCTATTCCCTCCTGTCGCCAATAATTCCTACCTGAAAATTTATTATAAAATTTTTCTTTTTCCCGACAGCCCCGAAGTTGCTTATAGAGCCTTTCACTTTCTCTGGCTGATGACAAAGCCTTCAACAGTGTCTTCGGTTTAGCTCTTGCTACATTTTCTTTAATGAAAGGATTGTTTATCCCATCAATGAAGAATTCGGCCAGCTGTACTTGTATAGCCGACCCTTCTCTCAGCTCAGGGTCCCTATAAGCCAGCCTTGCAAGACTTGACATCCTACCAGCTAATTCCGCAAGCGATTCATTTCTTCCTTGTGTCACCTTAATCAATGCTCGAGCAGCATCAGCAGGGTTTATAAACTCATCAGCAGGGTTTATAAACTCATCAGCAGGGTTTATAAACTCCCCATACTGTGCTGTGATCTCATCGAATAAGGTTTTACTGGAAGTGTCTGGATGGTCATCAAGATAGCTTCCAATGCATTCGGATATGACTCCATCTGAATAGTCATAGGCCAAGTTAATTAATTCGGGGTCTGTTAGATCAAGGAACCTTTGTTTTTTTTAACGCCATTAGCCATGGTTTCAGGTCGGTCGGTCTTAAAACTGGGATCTTCGATCCAGCTGTTAGCAACATGGGTGAAAGGTTTGAACGGAAAGTAGCCATTGTGTGTGTATATATATATATATATATATATTAATCATCCACATATTATTATAATTTTAACGTCTTGTATATAAGCAGTGTATACAGACGCCAGTCACCGAGAGAACTCAATTAATTTCTGAAGAGTCACGCATATACCTGAAGTGGAAACTGTTTTTAAAATTTTCTTCTCCAGAGAGCTCAATCGTAATGAGAGCATAATATATTAATCATCCATATACAAGCCCGTTTCGCTGTATCACAGCTCATCAGTGTGGCTAGACATATCCATTTGCTTCTGGCTGGGATCGAGACTCGACCGATTTGGTGTCAGTCGGAGTCTCTACTCCCTAAACCATTGGCGCATGACATCAGAGAAGGGAAATTTTAACGCCTTGTATATAAGCAGTGTATACAGACGTCAGTCACCGAGAGAACTCAATTCATTTCTCCAGAGAGCTCAATTGTAATGAGAGCATAATATATTAGTCATCCACATACAAGCCCTAAGAAGTTCTTTAGCACTGAACCAACTCTGCAGAATGAATGTAGAGAAACAGAGGAAACTAGTCACTTACCCCGACTCTGTGGATGTTTCTGGTGATACTTTTCCTTGAGTGGCTGTATTGCTGTAAATCGAGCTGATGGCTTTCTGGGCTGGTTCCTGGGTGAGATGTCGTCGTGCCGGTGAATTAGTTGTGTCAATCCTGTGTTTTGAAGCATCAACATATTCAGGGTCGACACTGGATTCTGAGGCACAGATGCAACAAGATCTGCCGTGGTAATTACACAGGGTCAATCTTGCGTCTTAAGGCACCAAATGTGTTACTATATCTTCACGATACCGGGTTGGCCGATGGTTTTGTGATTACCACATGTTCAAAACTGGTTGTTCCCTGATTCCTTCCGCGCCCATGTTGCTTCTTAAGATCCACGAATGGTGGGGGATGGATACAATTCAGTCGATGGAGTGTTGAATTTGGCATCAGAGTAGAAGAATAGTTGCCACACCATCAAAGAAATGACAAAAAGCGTTTGTTATAAACAGTAACAAACGTTTATTTACACAGGTATACAATAATTTCTTATCAAGTTAAAACTAACACCGCGAAGTGAGGGGTGAATGTAGTTGACTGGCGGAAAAAGTTTCCTTAACTCGAAGAAATCTTAACTGCAATTAGGCAGTGTCTATGATGGAGTATGCAGTGGCAATGGATTTGGTTCTGGGTAGCGAAGAATGACCAAATCAATTTTTTGCTCTGGGTGTTCTCTATTTATAGGCCCGAATCCTGAATAATTAGCTCCTGATTGGTCAACCAATAGGGATCACCGGCCAATGGATATCGTCATAACAACCCCCCTGGATTTGCTTCTGATTGGTTTGGATAATCAGCCAATTAGTCGCAGTCATCGGGGTGGGCTAACAAGAAGCAGGCCCTGTGGTTGGTTGATCAATGATTTATTACCTTGCGCTATACTTGCACTCAATCCCCGAGTGAAGCAACCCACCTGTTTGCCGTGTTCAAAATATGTTTATATTTTGAAATTGCAGTAATTTTTGACAGGTCGTTACACCTGCAGAGTGTTTTGTTTTAGTGACAGTTTATAGGTCAGCCTTCCGCTTGGGTCTAGATATCTTTATACTTAATGACCTCGGTTTACTATACCTGGATCTTAAAAATGTTGGATACCCAGAATGAACTTATTTTTATAATGGTTTAATAAAATAATTATCTTGATTTAATTATCATTTAATTAATTTTCATCTAATTAATTTCGGCAGTCAACTTTTTGACACTTAAATGAGAGTGTCATACTCAATGGCTACAGTTTTCACAAAAACTCTTCTTCAAGCCCTCAATGACCCTCATTGTAGAAGGCAACTATTAGATTTCATCAATAATACAAGTGGTCCTGGGCATGTCGGTAAATTGTATTTGGCAGCAAGGACTCTGATTGGGAGATTATGAGGTGCATGGAACCACCTTTTAATTGCTGCTGTTCTCAGGCCCACCCTGACCCAGAGTGCTAGCACCTGTTAGGGTCCCAGCTATGGGCAAATAGTTAACCCCCAAGCTGGGGTCAAAACACTATGAAAGTATAAAACTACACACTACGAAATAGACTTTTATAGAAATATATACATAAAAATATATATTGTTGAAGGAAAAATATGACCAACAATACATTTTTGAAGAAAAAATGTTTACCATAATGCATTTTGAAGGAAAAAATTATTCTCAACAAAACATTTTTGAATACAAAACTAGAAGACATTTTCAGTTTTCTAAAATAAAAAAGAATAAAACAAAAAATTTGGTCCTTACGTATTATCGGGAGGACCTTTGATTTTTACTTTTTCTTTTTTTTCCCCGCTTATAACACCAAGGAACTGGAAAAATCAGGCTTTCATCACCTCAACGTCAACCACAAGTACAACTTTGTGGATTCGAACACCGGGGCTCATACGCAGACAGTGGAACGCCTATGGGGATCGACAAAGTGGCGAAACAAGAAGCACTGTGGCACTGCACGTCACCATTTGGAGTCGTATTTGGCCGAATTCATGTGGCGGAAGCATGTTGCCTGTACTGATGTCTTTGAGTCACTTTTGGAAGCAATTGCGACGTTCTGGCCTCCGGAATTACAAATGTAATGTTATTTTATTGTTTTAACCGTTTCAATAAATAATTTACTTTAATTTTTGAGTCGTTTTTTTAAAGGTCCTCCCGATAATACGTAAGCACCAAAAATTTTCATTAAAATCTGACTAAATCAGCTTTCTCACTATAACCAAACATTAAAACCCCGCCTTTCTGGCATTACACAGAGGTTAATATGCCGTTAAACAGAACTCTCTCTCAAAACTCAATAACACAACACGTGTACCCCCCCCCCCACCCAAAAAGTTTAAATCATTGTATTTTTCATTGAGAAAAAAGACAGGTATTTCCAAAACTTCTTCATTATGCTTCTGTTTAGTTGAAATGCCTAATAATACACAATAAATATTATTGTATTTATTAGCAATATTATTATTATAGTTGTTTTTTGTCTCTTAAATTTCTTTCATCAGCCTCATATATATATATATATATATATATATATATATATATAAACTTATTGCTGTACTCGTTTCAAACCCCCCCCCCCCACCGGGTATATACGCGGAAGGAAAAAAATGGTGCTAAAAAAAGAAAGAGCTAAGCACTTGAACATCAGTCAAAGTACGTAGCCCAAAGAAAAAACCCGAGATGAGTAACCTAAAACAAAAAGTGCTCAATACACAAGTAGAGCCAACCTTCCCTGAAGATCCGGTAGGTTCATTGCCTTTTTAGGTTAGTTACTTTCTATATATATATATATATATATTCTAGCATCATAGCCTGGCGTTGCCCATGCAACTCAAAACATTTTACTAGTAGGACTCAGTGATATAAAAAAATAATTATATATTTGCGTAAACATGATTTGATATTTTGTGACATTGTAAACAACATTGTGTTTGTTTTTGTTTCAAAATTACGGGGGAAAATATTTACATTTTTTGTTGACTAAATGAATTTAACATGAAAATAAAAATTATTTATTTTGTTTTACTGAAATTAGAAATATAAAAACTATTATGCTCTCAGTTCGGAAATTTTTTTTTTTAATATTTCTTTTGTTTCAAAATTACGGGGAAACATATTCACTTTTTTTTGTTGACCAAATGAATTTTTAAAGCATCGGAATAAAAATTAAATACAAAGGCTCATATTTTTCTTTTTAATCACATTTGACACATGTGATTTGATTTCTGTGATGTAATCTAGCAACCATCTTAGATCTTAGATGTTTTACGGAGCAAATGTAAACAATCTGCACCATTGGCCAAAAAGAGTGAAAGGGAAAATTGCTGAACTTAAACTCAAAAAGTATGTGCCAACCTGGCTTCCCTGTAGATAGGTGTCCCTAGAAAGTTTGAATGGCGTAGCTTAAAAAATGTAGGCGTGCATAGGGAACAGTCACACACAGACTCACAGACTGCCTTTTATATATATATATATATATATATATATATATATATATATATATACAGTACACTAAATCTAAAATTGAGCCACCAACTGCGGTTTCACACAACGGATCATCAGGGCCAGTCGGTGATGGCTCAATTTTAGATTTAGTGTACTGGATTTTTTGCTCTACTTTCGTATAGAGCACTTTATTGTTAAGGTTTCGTCTTGGGTTATTTTTTCTTTCAAACGAGCACTAGACATATTGTTCTTGTGTGCGGTTTGTTTCTTTTTTTCTTCCCCATTATTTAACCAATGAGGTAGTTCTCTTTGGGTTTTTTGACGATTTAAGTTACTGTTAAGTTAGCATTGTTTTTTTGGATGTTTAGTAATTATTAGTGCTACCTTATTGTAATTAAGTATATTAATATATATATATATATATATATATATATATATATATATGAATTGAATTTTTTTTTTTTTTACCTAGCGATGTCTTTATTTAGTTTAATTCAAATGACCTAACTTTTTTTAAATAATTTTATTTTAATTCCTATATCTTTTTATTCCCTTTAAAAGTAATTATGCCTTTTTAAGTAAAGGCCTTTTTCTAATACTTCAACGTTTTTGGGAAGTTAGGTTTTTGAATATGTCCAGCGTCTGTAATATTTAAAAAAAATTTTTTCTTTCTTTTCTTTTCTTTTTCCCTCCCTTCCTTCCTTTATCTCTCTTATCTCCCACCTTTTTTCCGTGTTGCTTAACCTTATGTCGATTTAACACGGGCGTCTGTTAATTTTTAGTTACAATTCTCTTTCCTTCTTTTGCAAACCCAGACGATGTCAATTTTTCTTTTCTTGTTTATTTGATTTTATTTTGTTTTATATTTTTTTCTTTTCCTTTATTTTTCCTTTTTATTTTCTTTTTTAATTTCTTTGCAAATCTATTTAAAAAGAAAACTAGACTAATTTTTCTCCAGTTTCTGAAAGGATTTTTCTGTTGCTGAGGTGATGTGTTATCCTCCGTGGGGATCTTCATATCGAAATGGCCATTCAACATCATTGAATTAATCCTTTTTTAATTTATATTTGCTCTGTAATATTTTATTACATGGAGCTCTCTTCTTGTATCATTTTTTAATATTAAAATAAAATTTTTAATATTAATTAGGATCGGGTTTTTGGAATTTACCTTCCTGCTTTTTTCCCTTGGATTGAAGTATCTGAATTAAAATATATATATATATATATATATATATATATATACACACACACACACACACAAACACACACATATTGTTTGTCCATGAATTGTTATACTATAATGTAATTGACATCTTTGAAAATGGCCTATGTAAGCCGAAAGCTTAGATTAGATTATAAAAAAATTATGTATCAATATTGTGATTTTCTTTCTTCATTTAATGATAATGTTATTAAGCTTATCAGAATATGAAAAAAATTTACATAACTAGACTATATTACTTAATGAAACATGCATAGATTTTGTAAAAACAATAGTTACTCACACATCCATGCATCTTTTATTCAATACTGAATTTGAACACTCTCTGCTACTGGCGTGTGTTTACATTGTATATAAGGCGCTAAAGTTCGCCTTCCTCTACCAATCACCCATACAATCAAATGTCTAACCGTACTGATAAGTTGTGACACGTATATATATATATATATATATATATATATATATATATATATATATATCAGCATGCGGTGTAGACATAGAAGTATCTAATACAGTTGTAGGATAACTCTCTAAGAGAGCTCTAAATATATATGTATATAAATACATATAGAGCAAATATAAGAAAAAATAAGGCAGACACGTTTTTTCATGAATCGTGTAAAATCTTTTGTACAATAAAGACGGAAGCTGATGATGGCCAATACTTCCGATTTACTATGAAATAACGTTTCTGCCTTAATTTTTTCTTATATATATATATGTATATAATTATATGGTTATATATCAATTTTACATTGTGACATGGAAATTTCTATGTTTCGAGATAGGTTCTCATCATCAGACAATGTCGGTATGGTTGTGCAGATGATTTACATTTAAATGACAAATTCTTTTGGTTTGCTGTGAATGTATGTGGGTGTTTTTTTGTGTGACTAATCAGATACACAAACACACTGAACAGTTATAGGTCAGATTTAAATTAAATTAGACCAGTGAACAGTTGTATTAGAAAGTGCTCAAAGCATGTTTAAAGGAAAATGACTGTTAAGCCATCAGTCAAAACAAATTGCCTGACGAAACTGAAAAAGTCAAAACCATGGTAGCGTAACCGGCTGATTTTATCTACCTAAATATATGTGTGTGTAAAAGATAGCAAGAGAGATACACATGCAGATACAACAGATACTAAAAGCATCTATAGAAATTCATTGGAAATAGGAATGCATTAGAAATTATTTTAATCCTGGCTCTTTATGGAACCTGGAATATTATGGCTAGGATTTATTAAACAAACCCATCCAAACTTTCATTCCCTCTAATGATTCCATATCTAGTGATATAGCAAATACTAAAAGCATCTATAGAAATTCATTAGTTATGATTTTAATATAGGAATGCATTATAAATTATTTTAATACTAGCTCTTTATGGAACCTGGTTTATTATGCCTAGGAGTTGTGAAACAAATCCGTCCAAAATCCATTATCACCATCTACAAATTAATCTAAATCATTAACTGATTCACTGTCATTGTAAAAAGTTTCTATGCAAATGAATTTTTTGTGAAATATCATCTAAGCTGGACTAGAAGCAAAAATATCTCCTGTGAAGAAGTTAAATTACACTTAAAAGAAATAGAAAATGCTATTATAATGTAAATATTGTCTACCCAAAGCAATATAGAGGTCATTCTCAGCGCAATGAGTGAATGAAAATCACTTATTTGTATACACTTTGCATTTGAATAGATATATTTTTAGCTCCCTCATAGAAGAATTGATAGTAGCCTACTTTTAATTAAAACTATTATTATTATTATATATGCTACTGGCCACAATTATTAGGCCACCCCAGTTTTTTTTTTTAAAAGAAATGATCTAGCATGTGAGCAATGATAAGGTTTTGAAAAGGACAGAGCGAAAAGGAAATTAATACTGAGCATCAGGAAGAGACAACTAAAGTTCCTGAGACATGCAATGAGGAAGGAGGGCTTGAAGAACCTGATACTAACAGGACAGATAGAGAGAAAAAGAGACAGGAAAGCAACGGATAGCATATTTGAAAGACCTAATCAGGTGGATGATGGAACGAGGTTTGCATGGTATAACAGGAGAAGGCGTGCTAAGAGCCACCCGGGATAGGGAGATGTAGAAAGCTATGATCACCTACGTCCTGAAAGGACAGGGCACATAGAAGAAGAATATATATGCCAACGGTTTATAAGAAATTATAATGTGGTTATAAAATGGGGGATCAATTCTATATTATAATCAATATATAAACTGATCCCTCATTTTGTGGCCATGCTAGTTTCTATACATTTATATTCTATATTTTATGGGCTTGAGCTAGTGGATGACAGAACGAGGGTTGCGTGGTGTAACAGGAGAAAGCATGCTAAGAGACACCAGGGATAGGAAGACGTGGAAGGCCATGATTGCCTACGTCCTGAAAGGACAGGGCACATAGAAGAATAAGATGTATTTCATACTATTTTTAGTATTAATTGCAAATGAAAATAGAATGGTTCTTTTATTATTATTAGAAATAATAGAAATTCATTGGAAACGATTTTACTATAGGAAATAAATACTAAAAAATAGTATGAAATACTTCGTTTATTTAAAACCCTGAGGTGGCCTAATAATTATGGCCGGTAGTGTAGGTATTTATGTTATTTTGTCAAAACAATCCAAGAACGTCTTTTACAGGACAATGAAGAAAAAAAAATCACCATCATTACATTAGTACATCAGAAGTAGAATTTAATCACAAGACTTTGTAGTCTTTTTACCTGAAATTTATAATAAATCTCAGCCCTTACATTCTATTCTGTATCGTAAAAAGCAAAAAAAAAAAAAAAGGATTATCGGGGTAAGGAATGAATGCAAGTGTTACTGACAAAAGCAACATATATAAACAACATTAAATTATACAACATGAAATCCAAATCAATAACTTACAGGCACAAGTATTAGTGACTAGTGTCTAGTTATAGACTTAATTACAGACACAACCAATATTTATTTGAAGATACAAACATAGACATTATTGTTTACCTGAGAATACAAATTTAGATACAATCTATGTTTACCTATAGATTTAATTGATTCGTTTTTTACAGCTTATGAACCCTTTGCAGGTTATTTAAAACCAAAAAATGTTTTTAGATTGTAAAGATTTTAGATATTTTTTTTTGTTTTGAGATAACGGTTTAGTGATGCAAGTCTTACTAATTGACTTTTACCTTAGCCAAGGGTATTTGTGCGTAAGTGAACATAACAGACCCGACAGGTATTGGGACTCCCTCTCCCTGAATAACAATCCAACACATTATCTATAACACCATTCATACATTCATGCTTACAGCATCTGGTATTCCTAAGCAGTCACACATCTAGGTACTGATCAGACTTAAAAAAACTTATTGTAAGGAAACCTGTTTTTCAACATGATGTGACTGTAGCCTGTTTACCTATAGACTCAAAAATAGATATAGCAAATGTCTGCATATGGACTCAAGTATAAACCATGGCCAATGTCTGCATATAGACTCTAGTATAAACCATAGCCAATGTCTGCCTATGGACTCAAGTATAAAACATGACCAATGTCTACATATGAACTCAAATATAAACATGGCCACTGTCTACATATTGACTCGAGTATAAAACATGGCCACTGTCTACATATGGACTCAAGTATAAAACATGTCCAATGTCTACATATGGACTCAACTATTAAATATGTCCAATGTCTACATATGGACTCAAATATAAAACATGGCCAATGTCTGTGTATGCACTCAAGTATTAAATATGGCCAGTGTCTACATATGGACTCAAATATAAAACATGGCCAATGTCTACATATTGACTCAAGTATAAAACATGGCTACTGTCTTCATATGGACTCAAGTATAAAACATGGCCAATGTCTACATATGGACTCAAATATAAAACATGGCCAATGTCTGTGTATGCACTCAAGTATTAAATATGGCCAATGTCTACATATGGACTCAAGTATAAAACATGGCTACAGTCTACATATGGACTCAAGTATAAAACATGGCCACTGTCTACATATGGACTCAAATATAAAACATGGCCGATGTCTGTGTATGCACTCAAGTATTAAACATGGCCAATGTCTACATATGGACTCAATTATAAAACATGGCCAATGTCTACATATGGACTCAATTATAAAACATGGCCACTGTCTACATATGGACTCAAGTATAAATCATGGCCAATGTCTGCATATGGACTCAAGTATAAAACATGGCCAGTGTCTGCATATGGACTCAAGTACATGTTTGGTTTGTTTTATGGTTTATCAACCCCTTGGAATCATTTAATGCTGAATCATTAGTTTCTTCAAAACATATTTTTGTTGATAACTTTTTTCCTTCAAAAAACATATTTTTGTTGGTAACATTTTTCCTTCAAGAATGTTTTCTTGGTAATATTTTTTATTCAAATAAAGCTTTGTTTATAATATTTTTTACTTCAAAATTCGGAACGAGAAATCGGGGAACCGAGTTCGAATTCCAGTTGAATTCCTTGCATTCACTTACGCGCAAATACCCTTGGGAAAGGTATTAATTCATCTCTTCCCTCCAGTTATGGGTTAAATAATAGGATAGCTTGGGTTCTATAGCCTTGGGTGGCAACCAGTCTACCGCAGAAAGCAATGGCAACCTACTGCGGAATAATCTTCTGCCCAGTCAGTCATGTCTCTTTCGAGACATGATCGCCCAAGCATGTATCGCGCATGGCACTTAACTGACTGACTGACTGTTTTTATACTTTCATAGTGTTTTGACCCATATTTAGAGGATTAACTATCTGCTCATAGCTGGGACCCTAACAGGTGCTACCAACCCAGGTCAGGATGGACCTGGGATCAACAGCAATTAAGAGGTGTTTTCATACTCCTCACAAACTCAAAATCAGAGGCCTTGCTGCTGGATGCAGTTTACTGTCATATTCAGGACCAACTCAAGTATAAAATATGGCCACTGTCTATAAAGCCAATTATAAAACATGGCCAATGTCTTTTTATACACTTAAGTAGAATAAAAATCAGATTTGATCATTAAATAACACAATACTGATATGTTGTAAAATCTAATTCAACCCAACCAATAACTGAAAACTATATTTAACAAATATCAATAGACAGCTTAATGTCTTGATCAATCATTGTTTTACTTTTAAAAGTGTTTTGCTACTTTTCTCTCAGACAATCTATAAATAAGCATGTATTATGTTTCAGAATATGGAGGAATGGAATTTGGTGATTGGCTATATTGCAATGTTCTTAAAAGATTTCAATCTGTCCCAGGAGTCTTTCTTGAATTCTTCTAAACCAAAAGAGGCCCTTGAGGTAAGAATAATTTAATTCTCTTCTAATTTGTTTATTTAAAGTCTCAGTACTTTTGAAGCTTTATATATATATATATATATATATATATATATATATATATATACACACACACACACACACTACCGGCCATAATTATTAGGCCACGCCAGTTTTTTAAAAGAAATGATGTATTTCATACTATTTTTAGTATTTATTGTCAAGTGGATAATTCTAAATGAAAATAGAATGGTTCTTTTGTTATTATTACTTTGCAAAATTTTACAAGGCAAGGAAGCAAAGATGAACTCATTTAAAATCACCCTAAATTTTCTTCATTCTTTCATTGATGAAACTGAAATATAGGTAATTATTAAATATTTATAAATTCATTTGATGCACATGTTATTGTGCGATATTAACAAAAGAACCATTGTATTTTCATTTGCAATTATTCACTTGGCAATAAATACTAAAAAATAGTATGAAATACATCATTTTTTTAAACACTGGGGTGGCCTAATAATTATGGTCGGTAGTCTTTGTGTGTGCGTATATATATATATATATATATATATATTTCCCATTTGTAAAATTTTTAAAGGTAAAACTGAATTGTTTGTTACTTTTTAGAATTCAAGTTGAGAATAAAAATTTTGAACATCTCTCAGCTGTTTACCTCTCTATATAGAAATTTATGCAGTCTATCATTTCTAAGACTTCTTTCATAGCTCTCTACTACTTCCTAACAAACCACATTACTCAAAGACTACTAACAGTGACAAAAACTAAAATGCATATCACATGTAACTTGAAGTGAAAATAATGACTTAATCAATATATTAACATTCCACACTACTTCAAATTAAAAGAACCCCAATTGGCTTTTGTGTGGTATTTTCTTTAAGTAAATATTGCATTTTTATTTTATTTATTTCATGGCTAGAAGTATAGCTCAGCATTGCTCAGGTGTAATGAAAGCTTTAAAACTAATCCTTGGTCCTAGTGCTCAGACTCAGCCTAAAAAATATTTGAAATAATAAAATAATTGCGACAATTTACCAATCGCATCTAAGCAGTATAGCCCAGCGTTGCTCGGGTGTAATGAAAGCTTTAAAACTAATCCATGGTCCTGGAGCTCAAACTCTTTGGACGTTGACACAAAAGACTAAAAAGCAATAGTTGTTTCCAGTTGAGGCGAAACCGTAGACTGAAAGAAAAATGAATAGATTTAAGTCAAATTTTGATTTCCTGGTATCGATATCAAATAAGATTTTTTTCGTCGTAAACTGAATTTTGAAGGCTAGATAAGTCCTCTGAGTAAATGGTATCATGGCTGAGTCTAAGAACTACAATTATACCTACTTAGAGCCAAACCCGAAGCAAAAACTAAAATAAAAAATACAGACATACAGGCAGATAAACAGATGCACACACACAAACATCTTGCCTTTTATATATATATATATATATATATATATATATATAAAATGGATTTTCTACACTATTGTAAGAACTGCAACCTTGAAACTTCTGAATATCGTTTCTTATGTCTTTGTCTATGAGTGTATGAAATTTGATTAAAATCAGACCACTCCTTCTATAACCCGATTTTTTTCAATTATCCATTTCTGATATTTATCAGGGGTACTTCGAAACAAAACCTAGCTAAGAATACTCACAGACGCTTATAGTACAACTGTGTAAATTTTCAAGAAAATCGGTTCAGTTGTTTCGGAGTCTATAGGTAACGGACACACACACACAGTTCCATTTATAAATAAGTTTAGAAATGTTAACTTTTTCATAATATTTCTTTGTTTATTTTTTGTTGCTTCAATTCAAGTTATAACAAAAATCTTGTTTTATTTTTTAAATTAATGATTTCTCTTCTTAGATTACAACCATATATTCAACAGTAGGTGGTCTCAAATGAACATTATCAACAAACATAGTGTCAATCTGATAAATATTCCTAAAAACTAGCTATAGTTTTACTTAAGTATATATGATTTGGATTAAATAACAGTGTTCGCTTGAGCGACAGCCTCATAGAAAAACAACCTTGATTCAAAACTGCCGAGAAGGCAGTGGAAAGCCACTTTCCTAAGACGTATAATAGTAATTCACAGACCATAAAAAACAGATTTCTTACATTGAATTTTAAGAAATTCTATGATCAGAAGGAAGAATAAGAATGTGTAATGGTTAACATTCTTTTCATTCACTTATGTACAAATACCCTTGGGAAAGGTATTAATGTGTCTCTTCCCTCCAGTTACGGGTTAAATAACAGGACAGATTGGGTTCTGTAGCCTTGGCTGGTAACCAGTCTACCGCAGAAAGTAATGGCAACCTACTACAGGATAACCTTCTGCCCAGTCAGTCATGTCTTTTTCAAGACATGATCACTCAAGCGTGTATCACGTATGGCAATTCATGTAATTGTACATCTCCATTGCTTTGTGGAGAAGATAATGTTTTACAAGTTGTTAACCATGCAGTCACTTAAGTGCCATACGTGACACACGCTTGAGTGATCATGTTTCGAAAAAGACATGACTGACTGGGCAGAAGGTTATCCTGTAGTAGGTTGCCATTACTTTCTGTGGTAGACTGGTTACCAGCCAAGGCTACAGAACCCAATCATTAAGATTTTCAAAATGTAATTGTAAAAACAGTGGCATTTCAGTAAAATAGGCAGGAAGTCCACATTGGCAGAATTTTCAAATTCACTACAGTTTTAAACAGCTGATTTTTACACACACATGCACATAGGATTAATGCAAATATCAAATTTGTCACTTAGCTGATTAATGTTATATTCAGCACATCAATTCTAGAGTGTCGTAGACAAACCTTTTCATAATTGTCCACTCTTCAGGAGGTTTCAGCAATTTTCTCATTTTTATATAAAGTTAAAAAATAATTTATTTACTTTTTATTGGAATTAGGTTGATTTGCAACGAATGTCTTTAAGGTTTCACAGTTCTATGTTTTTTTAAAAGTTGAGATGGAGAGATGTGTAGCTATGCGATATGCCTCACATCTAAATAGAGTTGGATACTTTTTTCTGTAAAAATATAATAAAAAAAATAATAAAATATATAAAAAATAAATCAGAATAATGTGAGTTCAATGCTGGCATGTTTGAATTGTCTCTTTTCTCTGTCAGCACGTGTCCTAATGGGTTAACCAATAAGTAAATAAACAGAAAAAAGAGTCAAGTGTTTTCTTAAGGCATTCTGGTGCCTCTTTATTATCTTATGGGTTTGGTGATATTTGTGTCTTTCTATTTGTGTGTGTGTGTGTGTGTGTGTGTGTGTGTGTGTGTTTGTGAGGGCCTCTTTTATTTATGTCTGTGTGTGTGGGTGTTTTTTTTTATTTCTTGTGTGTATATGTATACGTGTTTCTGTGTGTTTTTCGGTGTGTGTGTATGTTAGTTGGATTGTGTTCTGTGAGTGTGTGTGTCTCTATGTGTCTGTTTGTGTGTGTGGGTGTTTTTTATTTCTTTATTTAGTATGAATTGGATTTCCTTTTGAGATTGGTGTGTGTACTTTAATATATTTTTTTTTTGTCTATCTATGGGTATATGTATGCATGTTTCTGTATGTTTTTCAGTGTGTTTGTTTTTTATGTTGTTTTGTTGAGCGAAGGTTTGTATTTTTTTATGAATCTTTCTTCATGCATTAATAAAATCTCATAATTAATATTTTGATAAAGTGGTTTGACGGAAAAGAGGTCATCACTGCATTCATGTAGATGTTTAGAGACATATAATTTCCTGTTACGTCATAATCTGATATTGTTTTTATGAATTTTTATATATTTTATTATTTTTTTTATTATATTTTTTACTGTTCTTATTTATTTTTCACATACTTCCTATTAACTTTAAACAGAATGATCAGATATTCAGAGATACCCAAACATAAAACCACGAATTTGTTCACCTGAAGAGAGTCAATTTTAGACTCGAAACACGTGTAGCGCAAATCATGAACAATTAATACTTTATAACTTGTATAAATACCAAAACAATAAACATATATTTTAAAGAAAACGTTCATGGCTTCTCACTTTTTATTTTATATATATATATATATATATATATATATATATATATATATACACAGTACACTAAATCTAAAAATGAGCCAACACCGACCGCGGTTTAACACACTGGATTGTCAGGGCCAGGCTCCCTTGGTTGTTTTTTACTTTCAAACAAGCTCTTGACGCATTGTTTTTGTGCTTGGTTTGTTTCTTTTTTTCTTCCCCTTTATTTAACCTACAAGGTAGTCCTCATTGGGTTATTGACGATTTAAGTTACTGATAGGTTAGCATTGGTTTTTCGGACATTAGTCTATATTAATTAGTGCTGCTTTATTGTAATTACATATATATATATATATATATATATATATATATAGTGTAGTGTGATCATTGATACATCATGTTATATATGTATTCCTGTTAAATCAATGCATAAAATCAAGGTTTTTCTGTATAATATTTTTTGGGTGATAAGACAAACATTTTAATATTTAAGTATGCTTTGGTAAAGTCTTCCTTATTTCTCTGAGTTGCATTTGTTTACAGTTATTAGAAAGAACTTTTTATTATATTTTGTTGAAAAATCAATTGAATCTCTTATTGCTTATTTGAGTTCAATAGATATTTCACTGATATTGCGTTTGGTTCCATTTATCTATAAATCTATCTTGAATTTCTAGTCTAGCAATAATCCATCTTTAAAGATTTGTTTGTATTATCTTTATAAATCTGAATATTTTGTATGGAGTAAAATTTTTATAAATAAGATATAAGATATTTGACATGATGTCTTTCTGGAAGTCTTTCTTGTTTCCAGTTTAGGATTTTGTTTCTGGTTCCCTCTAAAGCAGTTTTTCTTGTACTTAAGGACACATAGCCCAGTGGATATAGACATTGGTTGCTTCCAGTGACTTGAACCAAAGAGTTATGAGGGTTTGGTATGAAATTCCTAGCACCTGAAGAAGGCATGAATGTACAATGGCTGAAATGTCATACAAATGGCAACAAAAATGAGGACAATAGTTCAAATAATGTAAATAGTGTACTAATCAAAATCTTGAAAAAATGCAATAAAACTATGACATTATTTAATTAGAGAAGTTTTAATTGTTTTTATAAATAAGATTTATTAAGGACACTGAAAAAAATTTTTTCTATGAGGAAAATGAATTTTTACAAGAATTGTTTTCACTTTTAAAAATTTGAACTAAAAATTTTTATTCAGTTTTAAATCTTTCAAAATTCTGCATTACTTTCATCCAGTTAGGTGATATTGTTATTAAATTAAAACTATATTTACTAATCAAAAACTGAAAAGCTCAATATAAACCACTTTGCACCAAGATATTTTTAAATATTTTTTTTTATGTATATAAAATATATAACGTCACCCTTTTTTGAAAGTATTGTCAACACCATACACGACATTATCAAAAAATATAAGCAATAACCATAGGAAATTTAGAGTCAACATTTCTAAAATTAGATTATGGAGAATATTTCAAACATTTTAATATTACAGAGGACTTAGAAATTATATAAATAAAGCATTCACCCATCCTTTACTTAAATTATGTTTTAATAGATAAGGTCTCTGTAGAAATTTGTCAACACTTTTCCTTTCTATACTTCTGATATATCCCGAAAAGGAATTTTTTTTTTTTTTTTTTTTTTATAATCGTTTCACCCCAAGCAAGGCATTTCACTGCCACTATTGTGCAGGGGGTTACATAGGGTCGGGGAAGTGATGGAAAAAGGATGGTTAGATATAAGAAATGTCAGAAGGAGGGTGATAGACGGGTAAGGATACTGAGAATGAGGGTTGGGTAGATGGTGAGAGTGTTGGGAGAATAGATGCAAGTTAGTGTGATAAGAGGTGTCTGTTGACCTTACATTTAAACTCCTGGAGATTGTAGCTGTTGGGAAAGCAGACTTATGGAAGGGAATTCCACAGGTGGGAAGCACGAGAAAAGAAGCTGTTGGAGTAGAAATTACAGTTACATCTTATCTGTTTCACTGTAAAAGGGTGGGACCTAGTTGCTAATCTAGTATCGCGTGTAAATTCGTACCTAGGCGGCACCAATGATCTAAGTTCATCAGAGCAGAAGCCGTGAAAGTATTTATAGAAGAGGCACAGGGAAGCCACATCACGCCGGTGAGAGAGTGGTTGCAGCCGGTCTGCCAAGTCAGTATCGATCACATTACAGATTCTCCATTGTATTTTGTCAAGAAGCCCGAGGAGAGTAGCAGGGGCACCCGACCAGATGTGGCAGCAGTATTCAATACATGGGTGGATGGTAGATTTATATATGTGCAGGATAGATTCAGACAGGAAAAACTTCTGGGCCCTGCACAGAGAACCGACTTTCATAGCGGCGGATTTAGCAATGGATTCGATACAGTGTAAATAGATCAGTTGAAGAATGGTACTCAACACCAGGAATAAGGTATAACAGATTTATTGTACTAAGGTACAATTAAAAATAATACACATATAGGCAAGCAACGGGTTGGAGCAGAATAGATTATTGAATAGTGAATGCCTTCGCCTAAGACCTTCCTCCTTCGTACCGCTTGCTAACCGTCTTTTATCAGGTAGAGCATTTTATTCTCGGGGGGATGGACGAATGTTCCACTATAACAATTTCTTACATGATTGACGAGGGGGGGATAGGATCATAAAAAGTACATAATCACTGCTTCTGTTTGTTTTAAAAATCCACTTCTCTGTTATTTTAAAGTTAAATAATATTTTTTCATACTTTAAATCAGTTAATACTCCTCAAAGTTTCAGAAAAAGTATATTTTAATTTTAGAAGATTTTTAAAACTGAGAATTCATTTCTTTTTTTTTACAAATGTGTCAGTGTGTAAACATGACGAATTTCAATTAAAATCAACCCAAAGAATTTGATTCCAATCAATATAATTTCTATTTGAAAATCACAAGAGTATTTTGCTTACTGGAAATAGGAAATTAAATCAAATTCTAAAAAGAAAGCTTCAAGAATGCTTTTTTAATTTTTAAAATTCATTTTAAGTTTTAGGTATTGAAAATTAGTGGAGGAATCTAAATAAAACCATAGATTAAAAAAAATACACACACAAATATAAACTAACTTTATTTCAATGTTTCTATTCAATAATTTGTGTAAAATACACACATAAAATACACACATAAAAATACATACACAAAAATACACACTAAACTAACTTTATTTCAATGTTTCTATTCAATAATTTGTGCAGCTTATAGGGTTTTATTTTCACAATTTCTTCAATGTTTGGTCTAATGTGTGACAAGCAGACTCATTTCTCCTTCAATTGAACATAGTCTTTCTTGCTTCTTATTTTTTATGTTATTTAGGGCTGATAAACTTAATTCACATAAATGAGGAGTAGAAAATTGTGATAAAACTGATAAACTTTTTTTTAGTTAATGTGGGATATTTTTTTTTGTATTGAAATCCAAAATATATCAATAGATAGTGTCAAATGTTTTATTAAGACTATTCAATCCCTAGAAATGTTTTTATTAGGAGTATTCGATCCCTAGAAATGCTGGCCAATTCTTCTTCATATAACTGAAGAAGGACCAGTAATGAAAAGAATTTCGAAACCAATCATATTTTCACAGATTGCATGGCAGTTGAGAATCACTGCTCTAAGTCACAAAAGTGAACACTAAGACACTCTGAACTACTAACACCTCAGTGTGAGTAATAGCTAAAAATTAAGGTATTTCTATTTTTAAAACTTGCATAGAACCTCATTACAAATTTATGAACTGCGTTTGCTATTTGGTAACTGTTATCATTGCTTAGCAAAGTTTTATGTCAACACTAGATAAAATTGTCTTTGATGGTGGATGTTTTTATATTAACATCCTTGTAACCTCTCTGAAGATGGCTCATGTGAGCCGAAAGCTTAGAACCAACTTAAAAATTAAAAAATCCAAATATTGGAGAATTTTTGTCTTTATTTTCACCTGAAATTAAATCCAAAATATGATGTTTAGAACGGCTCATGATTAAACATAATAGACATTCATTGTCTCTTATATTTAACAGTATATATTTAGAAAATATATATGTGCCATGATAATATTCCATGGTACACTTAAGAGGATCACATGGCACACAAGTGTCTACCATAGTACAGTGGTTGAGAATCACTTCTCTAAAGACTTCTTTCTCTTTTGCTGCCAGTGGCCCCTGGTGTCTTGATGGTGCCTTTTACTATGTAACCCTTTATTTCAAGTGGTACTTGAATCTCGTACAGGATAAACATCATTGTAAATCTAAACATTTGTTAAACTATTTCGTACTAGTTTCTTGTCTGCTTAATGGATGGCATTATTGCCTTTGTGCCACTAGTGCATATGCAAACCAATGTCACAGGTCACGGGGCAAGATTTTCAATTCTGATTTTCAAAACAAGCAGTTCATCTCTACTTGCAAGACTGGTGCAATAAAATCTTCATTCTGTATTTACCCCTGTTTTGTACCAGACTCTAATTATCTGTAAATCTATCTTGAGATACAAGTCAGACGTACATTTTTGTTTGGTTTACCTGGACCACTAGTTTATAAGAAGCCATGGAGATATTAGAATTTCATTTTTTTTTTTAGTACTTTATAATAGTTTAGATAATTTGGTGACTTTCAGGATGGTGGCATAATGGATATAAAATTTAGTTAAATGTGTTGCTGTCATGAGTTCAATCCCTGGATCAGGTCATGAAACCTGGTTTCAGCAAAAACGTGCAATAACTGGCATCACGGAAAAAAATATCACAAACAAGATGACAGTATTTTGAAATAAAGTATATTGACTCATCTCAAAAATGAAATACTAAATCATTAAAAGCAATATGATCCTGCCATAATAACCAAATGTCAAAACCATCTGACACTGAACATAAAGGCTCTATAAAAACACCACTGATGTCCTTTGAGATGGTGGTATTGTGGCTGTAGGAGTGGATTAAATGTGTTTATATCATCTAGTGGTTGTGAGTTCAATCCCTCACTCGGGTAGTAAAATACTGATTTGGCAGGAACGAACAATTAGTGGCAACACAAAGACAAAATAACACGGTCACCAACAGATAACCCATATCAAATAAGAATAATGATCACCTGATACTTGCCAGAGGGTACTTGGTCAATATATGTCTATAATAATACTAGCAGTATAGCCTGGCGTTGCTTGGGTATAATGAAAGCTTTAAAACTAATCCTTGGTCCTGGAGCTCAGACTCTTTGGACGTTGGCATGAAAGACTAAAAAGCAATAGTTGTTTCCAGTTAAAGTGAAACCGTAGCCTGAAAGAAAAATGAATGGATGTAAGTCAAATTTTGATTTCCTGGTATCGATATCAAGTAAGTTTTTTTCATCGTAAAATGAAATTTGAAGGCCAAAAAAGTCCTCTGAGTAAATGGTATTATGGCTGAGACTAAGCACTACAATTATACCTACTTAGAGCCAAACCCGAAGCAAAACCTGAAAAAAATACAGACATGCAGGCAGATAAACAGACACATGCGCACAAACGTCTTGCCTTTTATATATATATATATATATTATCGATTTTCTGCACTATTGTAAGAACTGCAACCTTGAAACTTCTGAATATTGTTTCTTATGTCTTTGTCTATGAGTGTATCAAATTTGATTAAAATCGGACCACTCCTTCTATAACCTGATTTTTTTCGATTATCCATTTTCAATATTTATCAGAGGTACCTTGACACAAAACCTAGCTAAAAACACTCGTAGATGCTTATAGTACAACTATGTAAATTTTCAAGAAAATCGGTTCAGCTGTTTCGGAGTCTATAGGTAACGCACACACACATACAAAGTTCCATTTATGAATAATTTAGATCTTTAGCAACCAAGATAAGAACAATGGTACAAAATAATTTAAGTATACTTTATAATAGGTTTGAAATAGTCAATGTGTTGCCATTTAATTTCTGGCAGCATTTGGTAGTCTAAAATACTTATCCTGTCTTTGTTGTTATTGTTTAGCATCAGTTATTACTTTTGATTGTGGTAGACGTCATATCAGCATATGTTCAAAAATGTAAAATTAGTTTATTTTATTGAGTATTTCTTATATTGAAGATAGAAGAAAATAGATTTTATGCTTTTCCACTTTAGGAAGAGTAAAAAAAAAAGAAAAAGTTGTGCTTTTTCTGAAGAAGGTTCTGTAAGTGTTCAAGTGTGTCAAAAGTGGTTTACAAAGTTATATATTGAAGATTTCTTGTTGAATGCTGGTTAGATTTGGCTGGTTTTACATGTGTGACACTATCTTCCATTCATATATTTTTTTTTTGTTTGGTTTAATACAATGAAGGGAGAGAAATTAATATTAGTGGTATTATTAGTTGTGCTTTATTGTAATTCGTGATGTGAGCTTATGTAAAAAACTATTTTTAGTACTATCATGTACTTGTAAAATCTGGGGAATAGAAAAATTAGCTGACTGCTGGGAAAGAAAGAGAAAAATATAATTATTCTTTTTTTCATGTTCGAAGTGGATTGTTTTTGGCAAGTTAAAATTTTGCAACATGTAAGTAGCCATAACAAAATGTCAGGATTTACTTGATGAGGTCAGGTAGGGTTAGATCCCCAACAACAGAAATTGTAGGATCGGAAGATCGATGATGTAAGTGAAAGAAAGAAGACAGAAAGACATTTCGTCATGTGAGTTTTTGATATTTCATTTATCGAGCCATGGCTCTCCACAAATCATGTGGGTGGAAAATAATCTCATTGGTCAAAAGCTTTGAGTCAGCCAAATTCCCCGAGAGGATTGGGGATGACTATAACAATCTGAACTCAGTGAGAAAAATCAGTTTTTGTGGGGAGAGATTCTGGAATTGCAGTCGAAATGTAATGACTGTGGAAAAGGGTTCCCAGCTGGGGAGCCATGACCCACGGCTGGTCGCCTACCATAGAACTTATGGCTAAAGACTTAGTGTCGAATGAAGCCTGCCGCAGATTAACTTAAAGAATAATGCGCCTCTGATAAGAATCCCAAAAGAATGTTATTGTTTTAAAAGTTATGTGGAGAATTGAAATTTCTGATTCCTAGTTCGCTCTACTTCGGTAAAATCCGTTAAACTTTGATAAGAACCCGAAAGGACTTTGTTGTTTTAGAAGTTGCATAGAGAATTGACAGCTCTGATTATAGAGAGTATGTGAAAAGACTTTAATGAAAATTTAATGAATATGTGAAAAGACTTTAGTGAAAATTTGAAGAGCTCTGATTACTTTAACGAAACTTAGAAAAGACGTTTTTATTTAAGGATTGAAGGCTCTGATATTTTGAAAACTCTCTCTCTCTCTCCATTGTAAACTGGCATTTCGACAATTGTATTATCTGCTCCTTTAACTAATTTTTTTTCTAAAGACCTTCTTTGTAACTCTCCAGGTGTCTTCGACTTTATTCATTTATTTTATTTTTTTTGGGTGCCGTGTTTAATTTTAACCACAAGTGTATACAAGTGTCCGGTCTGGTTCTGGTGGAAAGACGGCTACTGGATTTGCACAACACGACTTTCTGAGATCAAATCACAACATGGGCAGTGGTCTGGTGTTGTAATAGACGTCTTGAAGACCAGCTTCTGTGACAAGAACATCACAACCAGCAACAGCGGCCCGAAAGCGTCGACATAGCTGGTACCGTTTTGACATCAGGATCCATTCCCGAACCTGGGCAAAAGTGTTACACGTGTCAGTTCTTATCAGGTTATTTAATTTATTGTGGATCTGATTCACTACTTAGTAGTAATTGTCATCTACACAAGCCTCATTAGACATGACTTGCTGCTGAGACACACTCTTCATAGTTGGGTAGATGAGTGGAAATTGATACTGATTCAGTCAAGTGCCATACGTGATAAACACTTGGACAATAAAGTCTCTTTTGAGACATAACTAACTGGGCAGAATATTATTTCGCAGTAAGTTGCCATTAAATTCTGCAGTAGATTGGTTGCCAGCCAAGGCTACAGAACCCAATCTGTCCTGTTATTTGTCTCATAGCTACAAGGAGAAGAAATGTATTATATAATTAAGTAGTAATTAGTGAGGGATCAGTTTATTACTTCATAACAATAGAAAACCGATCCCCTACTTTATGCCTGGTCAAAGCCTTAATTATGTCTCCTATTATATTCAGTCAGTCAGTTAAGTGCCATATATGATACACGCTTTAGGTGATCATGTCTCTAAAGAGACATGACTGACTGGGCAGAACATTATCCTGCAGTAGGTTGCCATTACTTTCTGCGGTAGACTGGTTGCCAGCCAAGGCTATAGAACCCAATCTGTCTTGTTATTTAACCCATAATTGGAGAAAGGAGACAGATTAATACCTTTCTCAAGGGTATTTGTGCGCAAGTGAAGGCAAGGAAATCAACTGGGATTCGAACTGGGCTTCCCAATTTCACATTTCGAACTGATATCCATTGCACCACAATGCTGATTAAATGAAGATATTACTAGAGAATAATTAACATTATAATTTCCAGAAGGTAGCTAACGTACTCCACATATCCAAATCAATCGGAAGGTAGCTAACGTACTCCACATATCCAAATCAATCAGAAGGTAGCTAACGTACTCCACATATCCAAATCAATCAGAAGGTAGCTAACGTATTCCACATATCCAAATCAATCAGAAGGTAGCTAACGTATTCCACATATCCAAATCAATCAGAAGGTAGCTAACGTACTCCACATATCCAAATCAATCAGAAGGTAGCTAACGTATTCCACATATCCAAATCAATCAGAAGGTAGCTAACGTATTCCACATATCCAAATCAATCAGAAGGTAGCTAACGTACTCCACATATCCAAATCAATCAGAAGGTAGCTAACGTATTCCACATATCCAAATCAATCAGAAGGTAGCTAACGTACTCCACATATCCAAATCAATCAGAAGGTAGCTAACGTATTCCACATATCCAAATCAATCAGAAGGTAGCTAACGTACTCCACATATCCAAATCAATCAGAAGGTAGCTAACGTATTCCACATATCCAAATCAATCAGAAGGTAGCTAACGTACTCCACATATCCAAATCAATCAGAAGGTAGCTAACGTATTCCACATATCCAAATCAATCAGAAGGTAGCTAACGTACTCCACATATCCAAATCAATCAGAAGGTAGCTAACGTACTTCACATATCAATATCAATCCTGATGGTATTGATTTCAAGTGTTTGCATATGAAACAGTTGTCGTTAAAGAGAAACAATATTTTCAGTGTTTTTTTTTTCTTCATTGATCAATAAAACTTTTTCTCTCTGGATGATGTTTGATATTGCTTTTGATATATATATATATATATATATATATATATATATATATATAGGTTGAAGGAAAGATAGAAAGTTTGAACAATTATCTAATTTCTATCTCAATCTATGTGCATGCCTGAGAGAAACTCTCACAAAAGCGTAACATGTTATTCAAGAAGCAAAACATTTCACAAAACAACAAAATATTGTAATCTGAATACTTTTTTGTATAGTTTATGGCTATTCTTACTCTAAGTTGAGCAATGTCAAGCCCGGTCAGTACTTAGATGGGGAAGTGCTTGGAAACACTGGGTACTGTAAGCAGCCTTCGATTTTAAATATGTTTCAGATTTAAATAACGAGCAACGGGTTGATCAGTACTTAGATATGGAAGTGACCTTCTACAATCCAAAACACGTTTTGGCTTTAGATAACAAGCAAAGGGTTGATTAGTACTTAGTTTATGGTTATTCTTGCTATAGGTTGAGCAGTGTCAAGCTCGATCAGTATTTAGATATGGAAGTGACTACCTACAATCCAAAACACGTTTTGGCTTTAGATAACAAGCAAAGGATTAATTAGTACTTAGTTTATGGCTATTCTTGCTCTAAGTTGAGCAATGTCAAGCCCTGTCAGTACTTAGATAGGGAAGTGCTTGGAAACAATGGGTACTGTAAGCAGCCTCCGATTTGAAATATGTTTCAGAATTAAATAACAAGCAAAGGGTTGATTAGTACTTAGTTCATGGTTATTCTTGCTATAGTTTAAGCAGTGTCAAGCTCGATCAGTACTTAGATTTGGAAGTGACCTCTTACAATCCAAAACATGTTTTGACTTTAGATAACCAGCAAAGGATTGATTAGTACTTAGTTTATGGCTATTCTTGCTCTAAGTTGAGCAATGTCAAGTCTGGTCAGGACTTAGATGGGGGACTGCTTATGAACACTGGCTACTGTAATCGACCTCCTACTATCCAAAATATGTTTCTGTTTTAAATAACCATCAAAGGGTTGATAAACCAGAACAAAAAAATCAATTCTGAAATTTTATCTGATGATAACTACTCAGAACTTTGGATATATGATCAAAGGATATCTCCTTGAAAAGTTAAGTTATATTGCTTATCAAAACAAGACTATTAAAAAAAGAAAGGTAAACAAAGAAGAGTTCTTACTTTTAATTCATGCAAATTTTTATTTTTTTGTAAACTTAGCATTATCAATGTATTATTTTGATGGTTATTACTCTCCTAAAATATTAGTTTCCTTTTGCAGATGAGGAAAAACCTTTTACAGTGGGACAGCGCTCTTCAATTGGCCAAAGTTCTAAATCCAGAAAGCATTCCATTTATATCAAGGGAATATGCTGAAGAACTGGAACTAACTGGATCCTTTATGGAAGCACTGAACCATTACGAACAAGGGATTACCAAACTTGAAAGTGAGGCAGAACATGACAAGATTTGTGCTGGTGGAGTGGCTCGAATGTCCATCCGTATGGGAGACATTAGAAGGTTAGTGGGCAGTTATATATCTCTGATCACATTCAGTTTTCGATTTAGCTGTCTTCATCTTGAACAAGGAGGTGCAGATAGTGTAACAACTATTTGCAGTCGATTTGAAGTGGATTTAGCATACAATTTCTTGACTCTGATCTGTTCACTTCGCACTAATACCCTTGGAAAAGGATTGTAACACATCACTCAATAAGTCCCAGGCCTGACATATAGATGGCACCAATAATAAAACATCCATATTATTTTTAAGAAGCACGAACCTTCAAATGGCATGTGACAAAATTTGGGCTCAATCAGATTATTATTTTACAAATTACAGTTATTTAAGTGAAGCTACTGTTGCAAATTTTCAAGTCAATGGAAAAATCTGAATTTCGTGTGTTGATAAAGCATTACTTTCTGATGGGAAAAAAATACTGTTCAAGCAAAGCAATGGCTTGATAAGTGTTATTTGGACTCTGCTCCATCGGAAACAGCAGTTAAGAGGTGGTAAGCTGATTTTAAATGCGATCGTACAGATACAAATGATGCTGAATGATCAGGTCGCCCAAAGTCAGCAGTTGTCCTGAAAAACACCAAAGAAAATCCCAAAACTCATTACTTAATTACTTAATTTGTCTATGCTATGTTCTTTGATGACCTCTGGTATCCTTGGATAACCTCACAACATGACTTTAGTTCTTATGACTATCTATGCAAAAAAAAAAAAAATTGCCTTTTAAAGCAAAAATGCCTTTGTTATAAAAATTTACCAAAATCAGAGAATTATATTAAAAAGATTTTTAGTACTTACTGAAATAAAGCAAGGTATTTCTATTGAAAAATTTCTTGTCCAAATTTTGGAAACAAAAAATACCTGTGCATACAGTACAAGTAGAAAATATGAGATGCAAGGTGAATATTATTCAAACAACAAGTGCTGGAAAGAGACACTGAAGATCTGTAAGATGGTAAAACACTACAACCAGAGATTCACTTATACATCTCTTCATTTGTATTGAATAAACATTGTACTTGGCCCAAACACAGAAAATTTAAGTTTCATGTTTTAGAAATTTTATAGATTTAAAAAACATTTTACAATTATTTTTGATATGTACTCCTTTTCACAAACATTAAATTAATCTCTATATAGAAATATGAATTTGGTTATATATATATATATATATATATATATATAAAAAGGTAAAGTAAATTTTATCACTTAGCTGATTGACATTACCTTATAAGTTTCATGTTTTAGAAATTTTATAGATTTAAAAAACATTTTACAATTATTTTTGATATGTACTCCTTTTCACAAACATTAAATTAATCTCTATATAGAAATATGAATTTGGTTATATATATATATATATATATATATATATATATATATATATATATATAAAGGTAAAGTAAATTTTATCACTCAGCTGATTGACATTACCTTCAGCATCCCAACTCCAGAGTTTTGTAGGTGGACTTCTCCGTCCAATCTTCAGGTGGTATCAACAATTGATTGCTTATATTTCTCAATTTTTTTTTATGCACTTATCATTGCTGTAAATTTATATATATATATATATATATATATATATATATATATATTACTCATTTTATACCAAGCTAGGCAATAAGACACAAGGGGTTACTGAGAGTGAAAGAGAATGAGAAGAATTCTCCCTTCCAAAGAATATTTTTGAGCAAATTAAAACACATAAAACAAACACTAGTCAACAATAATTTTCCCAACTGTATCATTGATAAATAAATAAAATTATTCTTACAAAAACACACAGCACCAGTATTAAAATTAACACACAAAAAACATCAACATATTTTACTGCAACCAAATACACAAATAATTATAAGCAAGACAAATTCACTATTTGAAAAATTATTAAACACTATATTTCTGCTGTAATTCCTAAAAAAAAACATGTAAAATTTATAATATAGAAAATGGAAGACTGCAAGTTTTGTTGTTTCTAATAAAAATAGCCCCATCAAATCTAAACTAGAGATGACTAATATAATGTATGAATTTCAATGCCCAGTACAAGACAGTGTTTCTTGTCATAAAATAATTGTCTATATTGGGCACACTACCACTTCTTGAGTAGACATCTTACATGCCACCTATTCAACCAGAGTGCAATAAAAACATTTATTAACACATAATTTACAAGAACCCTTAAGGAAAATTCTGGTTGAAAATACAAGAATACTATTTAAATCACAATATCAAAAGCATCTCACTATAAGAGAGACACTATATATCAAACAATTCTCTTCTACCATCAACCTTACATTATTTAACAGTGGAAATAGAGTTTTGAAAGATTTTTAAAAATAGAAAGGCACTCGCATCACATGATAGCTTTTAAACTCCTTTTCAAAAACACAAAATAAATTACATTACTGTCAAAACCTGAAGATGAAATAACAATATCGGAAACAACATCCTTGAAAATGGCCAGTAAAGGGACTAAAAGTGCTTGGAAAGTTAGTAATTATGGAACGTTTTTACATTCCTTATCTCCAGCAAAAAGAAAACCTGTGAGAGTACTGGAAAAATGAAATCAAAAATTAATAAAATACTCCTTGCCAGACGTTTTTAACAAAACACGTTTAAACAAAAAATTGCTGCTCAAATATATATATATATATATATATATATATATATATATATAATTTGTTTTTTATTTAAAATTAATTTACATTGAGACACAGAAACTTTTACGTTTTGAGATTTCACATCGTCATCAGGCAATGTTGTCTCATTGTTGTCAAAATGATTTACATTTGAATGTAGAAAACAATACACTTGTTATTTAAAGAGTTATTATGAAGCAGTGGGGGAGCAAAAATTTAGATTTTGTGTGTGTGTTTAATTTAACTAATCAGGATGAAGTTTAATTTTTAAATTTGAAAATATCAGTTATATGTTTGGGGAATACAGGGTTTCCTTTTTCAAGCTTAACGGGGAAAGTGTCAGTCCATTGAGCTACAGTCTAGGCTGCTCTTTTCAGGTATGATGTGTCCATTATTGTTACAAGATTATTGTCTCAGCTTTCTCTGTATCCCAGCACTTTTTAAAAACAACAAAGAAAGAAACCATTTTTTTTATTTTTGATCTGATTTAAAGAGACCTTTGGTATAATTAAGCTATTTTTATTTTGGTTCAGAATGCATTTTTTTTTTCCTCAATTTTTGATATACTCTTAACTTGTATAAATTTTAATATCTATTTAATTGATATTGTATTATAATACAAAACAAAATACTGGATAAATGTAAGTTAATCAATATTCTTTTTTTTTCTTAAGAAATTTGATTATATATAGTTTTTCATATAGACACAAGGGGCATGGGTCGTTTAAAAACTTATATATTCTAGCTTTTTAAATAAATTAATTGTGGGAGTTTTATTTGTTTTTTCAGATACCAAAAATATTTCTATAGGGATGTTCTATTTCTGTACTTATTAAATGAAGAAGTGTGTTGATAAAATCTTTTTTTTTCTGTAATTTCTTAGTACTACCAATAAAAATTTTTATATAATTAAGGTTTTCAGTAGAAGAAATAGTACATTGATAAACAATAGATTCTGTAAGGCACCTGTCTTCCAAAGGACACTCTATAGGGTCTCTATAATTACATTTATTATTGTCTAAATTACGGATTTCAGTTCTTGGATGATTCTTATTTTCAATTAGGTTTAAATTTTTATTTAAAATATTATTATGATTATATTATTATTATATTATTATGATTTTTGATTTTTTCTAGATTATTTGTACCGCTATAGCTTCATTTTAGAGTATTTTTATTGAAAATCTTGCTTAATGGATTATTATTTGGAAAATGTTTTTCAATCAAAGCGAGGAATATTTTGCCTAATTTACCACTAACCATTTGAATGAAAGAGGGTGTATCCCAAATAATTTTTTTATTTCTATTTTTTCTTTGGGGGTAGATCTCTTTTATATATCTAATGTTTGGGCTTTTATATCCACTATTTTTTAAGGTGGTATTACAAAAATTATTGTGCTTATTAAATACTTTCTCATTTGCGAAATTTCTACTAATTCTCTATTCTGTGGATGAGGGTACATGGTTAATAATGGATGGAAGATAGTAAGATTTTGGGTGGATATATAAAGGATATGTATTTGGTTTTTTATATGGAATATATTATTTTCTAAAACTAAAGTCACATCAAGGAAATCTACTTTTTTTATATTTGTATTTATAGTAACCTTTAAATTAAGGTTTTTAAAACTTTATGCATCAACTTTCTAATTTTATCAATATTAAAATTTGTGGAATTTCTCACCCCAATAAGGCCATCATCTCTTTATAATCCAATATCTTCTGTATTTATATCATTATGGGCCGTAAGATTACATAGCACAAATAAGCTAACCAGGTTTGAAGACTAGGCAGAGTCCAAAGATGCCATTGTTTCATCAAAATTTTCCTTGGATTTATTTTTTTGTCCACTGTTCTTTATTATGAATGAGAACAGATATTTTTGCATTCATTATGATGTTACCTCCGATAGATTCGAATAAACAGTGGCAAATTCTAGTGCAGTAATAAACAGTTCCCTTGATATCAATGGGTAATATTCCTCAGTATCGAATTGGATTAAATAAAGAACAGTTGTTCTTTTCTTTTATATTACAAAACCAATTTGTTATATTGGTGATATTGATTCAGAGTCTTAATCCAAGGTAGTTCATAATTTGCTTATTTACACTTTTGACTATATTTTTACTTATTTTTCCAATCTCAGGTCTTGTAGGATTTATTATCCAAGTTTTGCTTATGGTTCTTGATGGTGATATAACATTCGTTTGTGCTGAGTTGTGCTACTCTAGCACTTATTTTCAGTCTATCTGTGATTTTTTTTTTAGAAGGATTTATATTTTCAACTAAATTTTCTATGTTGTTATTATTATAATTATATTATGCTGTAATTCTAAAACTGTTGGTTCTCTTCACCTGGATATATATATATATATATATATATATATATATATATATATATAATCATATTATTATGAATTGTACATTGCACAATGTACAATTAATTCACAATTATATGATTATATTAAGCTCTATAATATTTATTTTATTGAACACTATTTATAATAAAATAAATGCTGGGGTACTCAAAATAGTAAAACCTTGGATCCTCTTCACCTGGATTTATATATATATATATATATATATATATATATATATATATATATATATAAATTTTCCTCCCACTTCCACAAAAATACACCAGTATATGCAGCCCTACATATAGCCAATTTTTTAAAAAAATTAATCAATTTGTCTGAGGATAACAAGAGCGTGAAACCAAGGGTTACAAACTCACACCTATCTATATGAATATATATATATATATATATATATATATATATATATATACTAGCAGTATAGCCCGGCCTAGCTCGAGTGTAATAAAAGCTTTAAAACTAATCCATGGTCCTGGAGCTCAGACTCTTTGGATGTTGGCACGAAAGACTAAAAAGCAATAGTTGTTTCCAGTTGAAGCGAAACCGTAGACTGAAAGAAAAATGAATGGATTTAAGTCAAATTTTGATTTCCTGGTATCGATATCAAATAAGATTTTTTCATCGTAAACTGAATTTTGAAGGCTAAATAAGTCCTCTGAGTAAATGGTATCATGGCTGAGACTAAGAACTACAATTATACCTACTTAGAGTCAAACCCGAAGCAAAAACTAAAATAAAAGGGCTGAAAAAAATACAGACATACAGGTAGATAAAGAGACACACACACAAACATCTTGCTTTATATATATATATATATATATATATATATTATGGATTTTCTGCACTATTGTAAGAACTGCAACCTTGAAACTTCTGAATATCGTTTCTTATGTCTTTGTCTATGAGTGTATCAAATTTGATTAAAATTGGACTACTCCTTCTATAACCCGATTTTTTCGATTATTGATTTTCGATATTTATCGGGGGTACCTCGACACAAAACCTAGCTAAGAACACTTGCAGACGCTTATAGTACAACTGTGTAAATTTTCAAGAAAATCTGTTCAGCTGTTTCGAAGTCTATAGGTAACACACACACACAAAGTTCCATCTATAAATAAGTCTATATATATATGCTCTATTCTGTATTGAGCACTGTTTTAAGAATAGTGTTTTTTAGCTATCAGAACTTTATTCCATCTATACCCACACACACACACACACACAGACACATATATATATATATATATATATTGGTTGTATTTGGACTGAAAGCCCCTATGGTGCCTGTACCCCTTTATGTGCATTCATGATTTTCTACAGCTTCCTATTTTTTCTCATTTATGATTTCATCTTTGTGGTACTCTCTCCCCATCCATTTGTTTCTCTGCTTCTCCTAACCTTGATGCATCCTGTGAATGTGAAATTCTTCAAACCTTCTTTCGTCATTACGTATTCAAAAATCTTTGATTCTCTCTTTCTGATTGTCATCAAGAGATTCTCATTCTCATTAAAATGTTGTCATTCGTTACATTCTCTGTTGCTGACTTTTTTGAAATTTGTTGGTAGAACCACATCCAGGTAATTTCAAGTGTTTTTTAATTTCAGATAAAATTGTCACACTTTTACCACTGCCAGGTCAGAAAAAGAGACATCATAGAGCAGCCCAACATACTTTCGTTCATTTCTAATACCATTCTTCATTCCCTCACTACATTATTTGGTTTCTGAAAAATATCTTATATTGTTACAATGTAATTTTGAATTTATGTCTCACACATTTTGTCATCTGCCCAGATAGTTGAATTTCTGCACTTGTTTAATTTTGAAATCCCTAATGTGTAATTCTTGCTTTGAGTTGCTTCCTTTTGCTGACCACCATGCATTGTTTTCTTACTATTAATAGCCAGTTCTTTCTTTGTTTTCCTTGAATGCCTTTAAGTTTTCCTTCGGAATCTGCCATTAACACAGTATCATCTGCATATTATTTGTTGTTAAGGGTACGCCTGCCAATAGCAATCATCTACTTGTAAATCCTAAATAATTAAATAGCCATCATTATTATTACCTCAACTTTGAAGAAGTCTTTCAAATCCATTTACTATAAAATCCTCTGAAAAATCTCTTCTCAATTCTTTGCTATGAGTGCTGAAAAACATCTTGTTTTCTTGTAGAGTGCCTACAGGTAAGATGTCATTTGAGTAAAAAGAAAAATTTGAAGAAAGAAATCGAATTATTATTTTTTTAATTTAAAAAAAATTTTTTTTTTTTGTTGACTTTTTAATCTATTTCAAAACCCCACTTCAGGCTGAAATTGGTTTACAAAGAAACTCCCTATGTCCCACAGGTACAAAAATGTAATCTTATTCTTATTGATTGGTTGTTTCATAGCAATCTGTAGCAGTTTGCATCCAGTTAGTATTTTTTTTCCTACTGTCTTTTTCTTTTTCTTTTTTAAATTTCAGAGGAGTCAAAATTGCTTGCAAAATACCAAATCGAGCTTTACAAAAGGAATGTGCTGAAATCCTGGAGACAATGAAGGTTTGTGAATTTATTAAATTCAGGCTGTAATGTTCCCGAAAGAAACTAAAGAGATCCTTCACATGGCCATTTGTATTTCTGGTGTTCACTGAAAATAATAAGAATTTATGAGAGAATTTAATGATTAGAATGTCTTTTGAGACTTTCAGTTTTTGTTTTAATTGTAAAATAATGCTATGGAAAGTCTTTCAGTTATTTTGTTCACTTTTTAATGCTTTCTATTTTTCAGCAATGGCCAGAAGCTGCACTTCTTTATGAAAAAGGGGCTTTCTATGATAAAGCAGCTTCAGTTTATATCAAAGGCAAAAACTGGTGAGTTCTTCTTCAATCAATATTTATTTTTTTATTGAAATAATTATGGCTGAAAATTGGGGTTTGTGGAAGGATGTTGGTCCTTGTTATGGAGAAACACACCTATTCTTCAGATAATGGACTCTCCCTCCTATATTAATAAGAGTTAACAGGAAGTTAACGGGAGAAGTTCTTGGGAAGATTTTTTGACGTGTGTTGTCATTTTCCGACTTCTCGGACCTTGTTTTGACAAGCGTCGAACTTTTTTGTGTAAAAAAAAAACTGTGATTCACTTATTTGGACTGTTTATTTAACAAAAAAGACCTTTTTGTTGAGCTAAGTTTATTTTTATTTATTTTCTTTTTCGTTTATTTACTTTGTTCTTTTCTTTTTATTCTTCTAGCTTTTTTGTTTTTATTTTCGTATTTTTGGCGGCCATATTTGTTTTTATTTAGGTCGGCCGTTTTGAGTTTATTTTGATTTTTATTTTTTTCAGTATCTGTTTGGCCTTAAGTGCCATATTTATATTTTTTTTTAACTGTCCCTATTTGACCAGAAACTGAAGAATTAGCTGATTTTTATTTTTCTTCCAATTTAACTTTTCTTTTTTTCAGCCCCTCCCCAGTTTTTCTTTTGCGGAAGTCGCCGTTAGGAGACTTTTCGTTTTCTTTTTGTTTGTTTGTATTTGTTTGTATTTGTTTTCTTTGTGCTTTTATTTTAATTGTACAGTTGTAAAGTTTAATCGTTGTTTAAATTTATTTTCGTTAATTCTTTTATTTTGTAAAGTTTAGTTAAATCGTTTAAATTTAATTTTAGCCCCTCCCCCTATTTTCTTTGTCGGGAGTAGCTGTTTAGGCAACTCTCCGTTTGTTTTATTTTCTTTAAATTTATCTGTGTAGTAGTTTATCGTAACTGGTAAAGTTTATTTTTGTATAAATTTGTTTTTCTTTTATTTTTTAACCTCTCCGGAGGCTAATTTTTGCCATTTAAGGCTTTTTCTTCTCTTATATTTGTAAGAGTTTAATTACACCGTTAAAGGCAAGTTTTTTTCCTAAGCCTTTTGTTATTTCTATTCTTTGCCATTGTAGGCTAATTTTGTAATTATTACTGTTCTTGTCATTACTTTGTGAGGAGAGTTTTTTTTTTTTTTTTTTTTTTTAAGCCCCCCCCCCCCCCCCACCATTTTTCCTACCCCGCTCCATTCTCTTATTATTTACGGAGGAAAATATATAGTGACAAGCAAATATAAAAATGGCCGACTCAAGTCGGTCAGTTAAAAAGAAATTAATTTTTGATCCGCCCAGGAAGGGCCCGCCTGACAAAAATAAAGAGGACTATCCCCCTCTAAATGAGTCTAATAGTAAGACGAAAAATATGGTGGCCGAGAAAGGCCAAAAGATTGCAACAGATGATAAGACTAGAAATGCCAAAGACAACAATAAAGATGCTAAGGCCGGGGAGTTGCCCGATTGCTGGAAGTCCCCACCTAGTTGCATTATAAACATTGCGGAGTTTCTGGAGAGATCTAAAGGTTTCGACCATCTTTTGAAAGATGACGGACTTTTGGAAAACCCCCAGGAACTACAAAAGTTTGAAAAGAGAATGGTGTCGGTCTTCGTGGTGGACAAGCGTTCGCGCAAAATTTGTCGCTCCACGAAAGACACAGTGATCCGATCACTGGTGTCCCTAGGGGTTAAGCCCCAAAGAGTAATTAGAGGGCCGCTCTTTTTCATGTGGGACGTACTGCTGCCCACACCGGAAGATTGTTTAGAAGTCATCAAAAGAGAACTTATCACTAATGACCTTATCTTGAGAACAGAATATGAAGGCCGAAGAAGGACCACAGTAGCAGTATATGAGGTGCCTCCTCAGGTTGCCGGCGAACATCTGGCATCGTATTTAAGGAAATATGGCCAAATACTCGCAGCCGCTTCCGACAACCTGAACGGGGGATGGACATTTGACATCATAATGGAGCGAGAAGCCTTCGATTCCGTCCCCAACTGCTTGGATTACTGCGGCCGGAAAATGCCGGTCATAGTGACTGGCCGAAAACCAACTTGCTGGAAGTGCGGGCAGACTGGTCACCTGTCCTCTTCCTGCCCAGAGAAGAAGGCCTCTGGTGATCCGGCCGCTGGCGACCAGAATACCCCTAAGCCTGACAACCGTAGTTCCGCAACGCCTGTAATGGGCCTAGCAGCGGCACGGTCCGGTGTCTCACAAAAACCGGGTGGGTCTCGGCCCCCATCCTCCCAAATTCCGAAGCCTGCCGCAAGTGTGGTTAAGGACAAGGATGAGGGAGTATGGCATGTCGTTGCTAGAGGCAAAGGGAAGATCCGAGCAGCGGTACCTCAGTCCCCTGAATCTCCTAGGGATGACACCGACAGTCCCACTCCCTCTGGCAGCTTTAAGGGCGACGTCCCGGCGGTCCATCAGGACAGGCCATTGAATGAAATGCAAAAGAAGGCCGAACCCAACTGGGACAAAATTGTTCAGCTTAGGAAACTTAAGAAAGAGCTGGAAAATAAGAAACCCTCAAAACCAGCAACTTCACACTCTTCCGTTTCCGCCCCTTCCTCCCCCTCCCGGAAAAAAACCATGGCCCCTCCGCCCATGACTAAGTCTCTGACCACTTCCCCGTCCAAAATGACCACCTTGAAACATCAATCCCCAGTCCCTTCTCGTGTCCCTTCTACTCCTGCTTCTCCTGATGACTCGCCCATGTCCACCCCAACACCTACTCCCTCTCTCTCTCCTCACAAAAGCAAGAGACAGAGAAGCCCTGAGGCGGCCTCTGGTGAGGAAAAAAGGAAGAAATTGAAACCTCCCTTCAACCTTGGGGAGGACGTGTGTAGAGTTTCCGAGGAGACTGCTCAAAGGGCTCTGAGCCACTCAAAGCGCCTGAAACCGCTACTTCGGTTTCAAAAATTACAAGACAAGGACATAGAGGACCCGCGCAATTTCCCAAACGCCAAGAGGATCCTGACGGTCGTGCGTTCGGGAACTGGAACGCGTCAAATATGGACTATGTTAGGGGAGGCAAATGATTCGTTTGCAACAGACCCTCCCCTTTCTTATTTCCATGATGAGGACAACAAAAATTTACAGCAGTTTTGTTCTGGGAGGACCCCGGTTTATGTTCACCCCTCCCTTTACAGAGCGTTGAAACTAACGTTTCCCCTGGACATTGGCGGCCTGTCCTATGATGGCACTATCAAAAGTGAAATGGGTCTCGGCTCAATGGGACGGGCTGTCGGTGTCCTGTCACCGGACATGTTCGGAACAGTTCCTCAACCCTAATCGGACTGATAATGGCTCTCTGGTTAGCAAGTATGAATGCCCGGGGGCTGAGGTCTGAGTCTCGGAGGGTGAGACTCCTTCATGATCTCCAGCGCCTCGGGGTGGATGTTTGTTGTCTGCAGGAGACCCGGTTTTTTGCTGGCGACTATGAGGGCATACTGTCTAGGGATTACGATCTCTATTCAGCATGTTTTGATGGCCGTTCTAGAGGTGTTTCCTGGCTAGTGAGCAAGTCTTTGGGTGCGGCGTGTACGCTTGTCTTCGCGGATCCAGCGGGCAGGATTTGTGTGCTGGATATTACCATAAAGGAGAAGTCTTTTCGCCTCATTGGGGTTTATGCGCCCAATGTCCATGCGGAGCGTCCTGCTTTGTTTCGGCAGCTCGAGTCGTTCTTTGGAACATCGAGGCGGGTAATTTTAGCGGGGGATTGGAATGCCGTCCTTGACCCTGAGAAGGATCGTATAGGAGAAAGATCGGGTACTAACAACCCGGATGTGAAACCATTTCGGGAATTTATCGACAGGAATGATCTTGTCGATAAATACCGAAATGAACACCCCCGGGAGGTAGTGTGGACTTGGACTAATAGGGGCAGCTCGGATTCGAAGGTACGCGCAAGCTACCTCGACCGAGTCCTAGTTAGGAGAGTCGACGTAGGGCTCTTAGGTTGTCCAAGTTTCCATTCCATAGTTTACACGGATCATAGGCTCGTCCGGGTTCGTGTAAACTTAGATAAGCCTAAGGTTAAGTTGGCTGGCTACTGGAAATTGAACGCGTCATTATTTGATAGCCAAGATTTCCAGCACCAGCTTTTACTAACACTAAAGCGGGAACTGACGGGGGCTGTGGTTGGGAATAAGTGGTGGGATACACTTAAATCCAAAATTAGGTCGTTTGCTGCCGACTATAGCCGTCGGCTCAACTTAGCTAATTTAGCGGCGCAATCGACGTTAGAGAAAAAAGTTGATCGGGCAGTTAAATCCCGTAATAGTGGGGACGTAGCCTTAGCTAGGGCCGAGCTGGCCTCCTTGGCTATCAAGAAGGATCAAGCTCTGGTAGTTAGGGCTAGGTTAAAAAGAATGTCTTCTGAGGCAACGAATATGGCCGCAGAATTGCGTGCAGAGGAAGCTAGGCAAGCAGCCAATCGGCATATCAAGGACATCACATTGCCGGATGGTCGTACCGTGACTACAGACGTGGGTATATGTGGAGCTTTTCGGGATTACTTCCAGGATCTTTTCACCAGGGAGCCCGGTCTGAGCTCTGCTCAGTTCGACACCTATTTGGCTGACTTTCCCCGCCTCGAGGCGGCTGAAGCGGCTAGGTGCGAGGGGCCCATAACAGAGTCGGAAATCTGGGATGCGCTGAAATTGGTTGGCCGGGACAAAACTCCAGGTTTGGATGGTCTTCCCTACGAACTGTACTTGAGGCTGTCGTCCGTTCTTGTTCCTCTGCTGGCTCTTGTTTATAACAACTGGATGAAGCAGGGGTCTATACCTCGACGCTTCACCAGGGGTGTAATCAAGTTGCTTCGCAAGAGCAAGAGCGGTGGGGGTGGCATAGATAATTATCGGCCTTTAACGATGTTAAATACTGACTTAAAGATTTTTGCCAAGATCTTGGCCGGCCGTTTGCAGGCTGTCCTCTCTAGTCTGATTGGCCCCGAGCAGACTTGTGCTGTGAAGGGCAGGACTATTCAGGACAACCTTCATTTGGTACGCCTGATCATCGAGAAAACCGACACCGAAGCCGCGCTGATCAATTTGGATCAGTCCAAGGCTTTCGATAGGGTTGACCATCGTTTCTTGGAGTCTGTCCTTTCCGCCGCCGGTTTCGGGCCGTACTTTCGCTCCTGGATCCGACTGCTGTATGAGTCCCCCGGTGCGCTGGTGGAAGTGAATGGGGTAAGATCGAAGCCCTTCACTTTATCTCGCTCCATTCATCAAGGTTGTCCACTTTCGCCTTTGCTGTACGTTCTTGCGTTGGAGCCATTCCTTCGCAAGTTAAAGGCGAATCCGGTCCTTCGCGGAATTTCCGTACCTGGTGCTACCACCTCGGCCAGGTACTCCGCCTATGCTGACGACGTTTCGGTTTTTGTGTCGAGCAAAGCCGAGATTGACGAAGTCAGCAAAGAAATCAGATGCTATGAGACGGTGACAGGGGCCAAGATCAATCGCGATAAGTCTGTTGGCTTGCGATTGGGTGCGTGGAAGGGAGTTTCTCTTCCCGGACCTTTCCTCTGGACGGACGGGCCGATCAAGATTCTCGGCGTCTTTTTCGGTCCTGATCTCCAGTTGGAAATGAATTGGTCGGAGGTTCGAGAGAAGGCTGAGGGCGCAGTTCGTCTGTGGACTCGGAGGAGGCTCTCCTTAAAGGGGAGGGCGGAAGTATGTGCTTCGCACATCTACCCGATTCTCCTTTACCGACTCTCGGTACTTCCTGTCCCGTGTGCCATTCGTTTGGGTTTAATTCAGCTCTTGTTCTCCTTCCTTTGGGGAGAAGGCAAGTCTCCCAAGGTACGTCGCGAGATCTGTTGCCTGCATCCATCTGAGGGCGGTCTGGGCATGCCTAGCGTTGAGATTCGTCAACACACGCTTCGCATTAGATTCCTGGATCGAATGTGTATGCTGGAGGATGAGAACGGCGCCCTCGTTCAAGAGGACGTCCATAAAAACTTTCCATCCCTGAGAAGTGTGCATTTGTCGGAGGAGGAGGCCGGCCGTACTCCTCGTGGCGAGTGCTCCTTCTATAAAGAATGTCGTTTGGCTCTCCAGTTTCTCTTGCGGGCTACGGATGGCCTCTCCAACGCCCAATCGTTGTCTCTTAGGGCATTATATCGGGTTTTAGTTAGGGGGGCCGTTCAAGATGAACTGATTGGCGAGCTCGGGCTTACGAAGCAGGAGGCTCGCTCCATATGGCCTTGGGCGCCTGGGTTGAAATGTCTCACTAACGATGAGGCATCACTCACCTGGCTGATGATACGAAAGGCTCTCTGGGTAGGCAAGAGGCTTCATGCAGCGGGCCTAACTCCGAAATCAACCTGCGTGCGTTGTGGGCTGACGACGGAAACCGTCGATCATGCCTTCTTCCACTGCAGTGTTGTTGCTCCGTTGTGTAAGTTTCTTGAAGACCTCATGGTTCGTATGCTGCGTGGAAAGTTCTTTGTCCTTGAGGCTAGTTCTGTTTGTAGCAATGTCGTGCCTCCGTTATCTAGGGCTGAGCACTATGTGCTCTTTTGCTTACTAGGTGTTATGCGAGTCGTGATTTGGACGACGCGACAGAAGGAATTCTATGGTGATGAGAAGTTTACCTCTTCCCAACTGATCTTGTTCTTTAAGCATCAGCTTAAAGTCAAGATCAGGACGGAAAGGAAACGACTCACTCCATCTGAATTTGGCAAAAGGTGGGTGAGTCTTGCGCGATTCTGTCGAGTGAAAGGTGCTGACCTGGAGTGGTTGTTTGATGCCGGTTAGGCATCAGGATATTGGGTGTGCTGGGCAGAACATGTGCACCCCGTCCCTGTTAGGTTAGTGTAGGGAAAGTTTGATTTTTCTGTTTTTGGCTTCAATGTTAACTTAGCTAGGTTATGATTGCTCATTGGCCCCCTTTTCTTTTTCGTCCCCTATTTTTCTTTAGTTTAACCCCCTTCCCTTCCCACCTTAGGTGTTCAACAATGTTAGTTCCCCGGTAGATGCGTGGCGACTTTCGTTATTTTTCAAGTGTGTTTTTCGTTTTTTGTTATGATGTTTAAATCTGTGAGTGAGTGTGTGAGTGATTGCGGATCGGACATATGGTATTATATTTATAAAGCCACGCATTATGTTTCGTCCGGGGAAGTGATTTTGCTGTCACAATATTAGAGTAGTGGGGGGCTTTTATTACTAATATGATTTTGTTTAGTTTCTTGTACATATCTTACTTTCATTGTATAAAATCATTGGGGAATTTTAAATGTTGTTATTTCTGCCCATGCCCTCCACTGAACATTGTACATATGGGAGTTAAGTAGGACTACATAGAGAACCTGAGGTATTATGGTGGACGTGGTAAGAATGGTAAGTAAAAATGTGGTTTTATGGTGAAAGGTTATTGTAAGCGTGTCAGGGTCAACGAAAGTGAATAGCTAAGTTAAATATAGGACAGTTGATGACCAGCCTTCCCCCATCCCCGTATTAGGCCTTGTGCCGCATTTGTACTTCTGTACAATAAATAATGAAGTTCTTGGGAAGTTCATAGGAGTTTTTTAGAGTTCTATTGGAGTTCACTAGAACTACTAGGCAGTTGATATTAGTTTGCAGTTAGCTGAATACTAAGGAGTCAGTTTTCAGTGGAAGATTATCAAATTCCTAACATTTTGGGTGCATCAAGTTGATTAGCAACCAACATAGCACGATTATAACTTTCAGTGCGAAAACTACTCCACAACAGTCCTGATGGATGTTGGTCCTATCCTGACATTAACTTTCCGCATCCAATGACCAAACTAATTTTTTTTATTTTCTTTCACTATATTTTTGCAATCATTTGAAATTTTTAATCAACAGTCACCAGAACTCGAAATTATCTTGATAAAAAGTCTAAGTAATACACACACACACACATACATATATATGTATATATATATATATATATATATATATATATTTACATGTACATAGATTTTTTTTAATTTTTTTTTTTAATCATTTTACTGATGTGCAGGGGGCTACATAAGAGTAAAAGTTTAAGAGGAGGGTGAACAGGAAGCTGAACCAGTTACAGAGGGTTTCAGAGAAAGGGCAAGAAAAGGATGGGAACAGGTGTGAAGACATATGCAAGGTAGAGAGAAAGGAAAAAAGCAACACTCCACCCACGTCTATTGAACAGGTGAAGAGGCTCATCCCTTGTTTCCTGTTTAGAATGCGGTTTTCCAATCTTCTCACTCTTTTTTTTTTTTTTTTTTCAATTGGAGTAGATAGACTAATCTATCGCCCGGTTCACGCTCCACCCACGTCTATTGAACAGGTGAAGAGGCTCATCCCTTGTTTCCTGTTTAGGATGTGGTCTCCGGTTTTCTCTTTTCCAATCTTCTCACTTTTTTTTTTTTTTTTCGATTGGAGTAGATAGACTAAAGTATCACCCGGTTCACACTCCACCCACGTCTATTGAACAGGTGAAGAGGCTCATCCCTTGTTTCCTGTTTATGATGCGGTGTCTGGTTTTCTCTTTTCCAATCTCTTCAATCTTATGTAGCCCCCTGCACATCAGTGGCATTACCGCCTTGCTCGGGGTGATATAAAAAACAAAAAAGAAGATATATGGGGTGATGTAGAAAGGACTGGAGTCAAGTGGACAAGAGATGAGTATTGACATAAGTTTGGTTTTGGTTGTTTTTGTTTAGTGGCATATCAAATTGTATAGGTTATTTAATGCTGAAATCTTAATATGGAAATTTAAAATTCATAATTAATCCAAAAGAATGATTAAATTATAATTACTTAGCTGCATTTCTTTTACTAAATAATCTTAGAAAGTCAAACAAAAAATGGGAACTGGTTTCTCCTGACAAGAAATGAGATTAATCGTAGCAAATTTTTTTTTTGTTCTGTTTTTATTTATTTATTTTGACAATCCCTTCAATGTACTATAAAGAAGTGATTATATCCCGTATTCAAATAGGACATACACACATAACCCACTGTTATCTCCTAAAAAATGAAGAACCTCCTGAATGCATTGCATGTCAAGAACCCTATACAGTAAAACATGTTCTACTTGACTACAGTGACTTTACATATATTCGGCAATCCCTCTATAATGTTAACAACTTAAAAGATCTTTTCGAAAAAATAAACTCTAATACTATTTTAACCTTCCTCAAAAAGATCAAACTATACAACAAAATCTAAGTAAAAATCCGAAGATCAAAAATAGATCCGACCCTCACCAGGTGGAAAAATTTAAAAAGTAATGCAACTTGAAAACAATGGCAAAGTTTAAAAAGCAAGACATCTTCCAAAATTCTGTAAAAATAATATAACCTTACCCAAAATCATTTGTTATGACCTTAAATGATCCCATAAGGATTGATGGGTCGTTAAACACAGAAACAAACAATGTACTATAAAATGTATTGTTGGTCATTTTATTATAAAATGTTGGTAATTCTACTAGAAAATATATTGCTGGTCATTTTGTTTTAAAAATTAATTGCTGATCAGTCAGTCAGTTAAGTGCTATACGTGATATACGCTTGGGCGATCATGTCTCGAAAGAAGATTATCCCACAGTAGGTTGCCATTACTTTTTACGGTAGACTGGTTACCAGCCAAGGCTATAGAACCCAATCTGTCCTATTATTTGGCTCATAGCTAGAGGGGGAAGAAATATATTATATTATTAAAGAGTAATTAGTGGGGGATGAGTTTATTACTTTATAACAATAAAAAAAAACCGATCCCCCACTTTATGCACAGTAGAAGCCTAAATCATGTCTCCAACTATTATATTCAGTCAGTCAGTCAGTTAAGTGCCATATGTGATACACACTTGGGCGATCATGTCTCGAAAGAGACATCACTGACTGGGCAGAAGATTATCCTGCAGTAGGTTACCATTGCTTTATGCAATAGACTGATTGCTAGCCAAGGCTATAGAACCCAATCTGTCCTGTCATTTAACCCATAACTGTAAGGAAGAGACAGATTAATACCTTTCCCAAGGGTATTTGAGCGTAAGTGAATGCAAGGAATTAAACTGGAGTTTGAACATGGCTCCCCGATTTCTCGTCTTTCTGATCCGATATCTACTGCACCACAACACACATCCTATTCCTGATCATTTGTATGATAAAAATGTATTGTTGGTAGTTTTTTTTTTAAACTAATTGCTGGTATTTTTACTGTAAAAATGTATTTTTGTACTTTCCTATTGTTTTGATTATTTTGTGGGTGTTCACAATTTGGACATTTAACAGGTCCTAACACCTTTAGTTCAGGGTGAACCTGGGAACAACAGCAGTAATTAAGAGGTGGTTCTGTAACATGGTGTTTTTTGTACTCAAGAGTCATCAGTGTATCGTAGGGAGCTGGTTAATTTTTCTTTGATTCGGCCTTGTGTCATATTTATCCGAACTCCCTTCAGCTTAGAAATTTTATGAAGAGTTATAATCATCAGAATTATCAGAAAGGTGGTTGTCGGCAAGTTGGAATATGTGGAATTGTGTAGAAGAGTGGAATAATAAAATATACATTTTAAATGTTAAAATAGAAATTTATTAAAGAGAAAGACTAACATAAGTTGTAGGAGTTCATGTGCAATTAGAAACATTATTAAGAGGTTAAGGGTAGGGTTGGTAGTAGTAATTTGCTGAAAGAGATAAAGAGAAAGAGGACAATGTCTTTGAAGTTGAGTTACATTTTAGATGGCTTACAGCCATATCATGTTGAATACACCAGTTCTCGCTCGATCACTGTTGAGCCTGGTCAGTACTTAGATGGGTGACCGATTGTGAATACCAGGTGCTGTAAGCGTTTAGTGATAGATGTGTGTTGTGGTGCAGTGGATATCAGCTCGGAAAGGGAAATTGGTGAGCCGAGTTCGAATTCCAGTTGAATACCCTGCATTCACTTAAGCACTGGTACCCTTGGGAAAGGTATTAATCCATCCCTTCCCTCCAGTTATGTGTTAAATATCAGCATAGGTCTTGGGGACCCTGCCCTTAAAAACAAATCCCAATGAATCTTGATACTCGAAAAGAAAAAAGTATTCCGAGACACAAAACTGGTATAAAAACAACAATAAATTGTTGAAAGAAAAAGGTATTACCAGCAATAAATAAATAAAAATTTAGTTGGCAAAAAATGACCTGCTGAGGTTGATATGCCATAAAAACAAAACAACCAACCAACATTTTAGATGTTTGTCTCCTGTCTCTGACTGTGATTGGTTGACTATGATGAAGTTCTTGTATTGTAAAGTCCTTTTTTGGTCTTGCAAGTCTCCTATTGGTCAAAAATCATTTTAACACCTACTTGTGAATTCTGGGTTTGACTTTTTCTTTAAGCACATGGTCAATCCGTTTTCTCTTTGGGAAAAACCAGGATTTCACATGTTGTGAATTTTTGTAAAAGTGAAGAAGAAGGTTGATCTTAATTAATTTTTTATCCACAGTTCCAGACTTCTCAGAATTTACAATCCCTCAATCAAAGCCCTTACTGCTGGATGTAGTTTACTGTCATACTCAGGACAACAATTTAAGTGGGAGTGGAGTAAAAACAGACAATTCAGGTTTATAATTAAAAAAAATATCCCTTGACAATTTGAAATGATAAATATTCCCATACAATCTTTTTGGAATTGGATTTTCTTTCTGTTTTTCTTTATTTTTTAAATTTATTCTAATCTAACACCTACACACCAGTCAGTCAGTTAAGTGCTATACCTGATACACACTTTGGGTGATCATGTTTTGAAAGAGACATGACTGACTGGGCAGAAAATTATCCTGCAGTAGGTTGCCATTGCTTTCTGCGGTAGACTGGTAGCCAGCCAAAGCTATAGAACCCAATCTGTCCTATTATTTAACCCATACTTTGAGGGAAGAGATGGATGAATACCTTTCCCAAGGGTATTTGTGCGCAAGTGAATGCAAGGAATTCATACACATTAATGGGCAAAAAACAAAGCAAGAGTCATGCAGGTAAAGTTTCAACTATTTACAGATGAAGAAACACTCTAAATGAATGCTTCTCAAATCTAGGTAAATTATCCCAAATTGTTTAAAAGTGTTTTTTTTCCCTTTGGGTTACAGATGCTGGGATTGACATCAGGAACTGAGCATATGAACATTGAATTCCTGGAGTTTGTAATTCAAATTTTAATTTTAAAATGAAAACATTAATCACATGCTGACTTAGTATCCTGTTTATTGTTTTCTTTCAAAGATACAAATGTTGGATATTTTCAGAGTCTGCTACACTGCATTTCTTCAGACTATTCTATCGAGATCTAGGTTTTCTTTCAATTTCAGTTTCTTGTGGTCATTGTTGACATTTTTTTCTTCAAGTATTTTTTTTTTTTTTGGGTTATCCTTTGCTATGATTTAGGGATGACATACTATAGCCATTCCAATATATAGAACTCTCGGCTTTTTTTGTTATAGAGGCTGGAATTGATATCAGGAACTAAGCTTGTGAACACTAATTCACCAGAGCTCATAATTATACCACATTTACTTAAATATAGTGTAAGTTTTTATTAACAGGTTTTATGCAAAAAAAAAAAATTGGGGGTCGCACTATACACAGGTAGCTTTTTGAAGAGGATCGAAATCATACATTTTTGATGACTGTTTTTTGTCATGCAGTAAAATAACCAGTTGACTTCTTTGACTCCAATGTGTCATTCAAACGAGCCAGTTACTCACTATGCAATTGAAGACATTCGGGTATCTCTTAAGGAATTATTTTTGAATCCTACCATCTACAAAACAGCTCATTTTTTTCCCATTTGCTTCAGTTTGAACTGAGGCGTTAAAAGCCTGACTTGGATTTTTATTTTTTAATAATAAATCAATTTTTATTGCAGGTGGTTATCTTTAGATTTCATTTTTTTCTGCATGGAGTAAAAAAGAAAGAAAAGTGTTCACTTGATGATTGATCTTCCTTTTCTGTAAGTTCATGAGAAACTGACTCACTTTGCTTCAGAATTTCTCTAAGACTTACAAATAGCATGCAACAGATGATTAATTTGTATGAGCAATACAATATTTATTCTGTCGGGAGCTGTAGAAGCACAGGCAGCTGTTTCATAAATTTCTTGCTTTATTCCCTCCCCATTGTCATATTGCTATAATTATTACAATGATTTGTGTCTTGTATTTCTAGGGTAAAAGTTGGAGAGTTGCTTTCAAATATAACTTCTCCAAAGATCCACATTCAGTATGCTAAAGCTAAAGAAGCAGACGGCCATTATAAAGATGCAGTTGAAGCTTATAGACTGGCTAAAGATTGGGACAATGTCATCAGGTAAGCTAGTGGGTGTATGCACACACACACACATATGTATATAAGTGTGTGTATGTGAAATGTGTATGTATATAAATATGTGTGTGTGTGAAATGTGTATGTATATAAATATGTGTGTGAAATGTGTATGTATATAAATATGTGTGTGAAATGTGTATGTATATAAATATGTGTGTGTGTGCGAAATGTGTATGTATATAAATATGTGTGCGTGTGTGTGAAATGTGTATACATATAAATATATATGTGTGTGTGAATGTGTGTATATATAAATATATGTATGTGTGTGTGTGTGTGAAATGTGTATGTATATAAATATATAAGCTTATGGCTTACATAAGCCATTTTCAAAGATCTCAAATTACATTATATATTATAAACATGGACAAACTTGAAAATGGCTTAAACCCACAAGGCTCTATCCTGGGCCCAACGCTCTTCCTTATTTTCATCAACGACCTCCCAGATGAGATCAAGTCCCAAGTAGGCATCTACGCAGATGACACTACAATATACTCCCGCTCCAGTAAGAAACCTGTCGTGGCGGACAGACATAATCTCGCTGCTGACCTTGAGCAGGATCTACACTCTGTGGTGAACTGGGGCAAGAAGTGGCTTCTCAACTTCAATTCCTCTAAGACCAAGCTGTTGTCTGTCAACCATTACAGGCAACCTCTTCTGCCTCCCATAAGCATGGACCAGATGATTCTCCCGGAGAGTAATACACTACGCCTCCTCGAACTTACCCTGTCCTCAGACCTTAAATGGAAGCACTATATTGAATCCATAGCAAAATCTACTGCTAAGAAGATTGGGTCACTATGTCGATCCAGGATGTTTTTTCCACCTGAATCCATCCTGCATATATACAAGTCAACCATCCGTCCGTGCATGGAGTACTGCTGCCATTTATGGTCAGGTGCCCCTGCCGTTCTCCTCAGTGTTCTTGACAAGCTCCAAAGGAGAGTCTGTAATGTGATAGGTACTGATCTGGCGACTCGTCTGCAGCCACTTTCCCATCGTCGAAATGTGGCCTCCCTCTGTCTCTTCTATAAATACTTTCATGGCTTTTGCTTGGATGAGCTTAAGTCACTGATGCCTCCTCAACAGGTGTTTACCCGTGCAACCAGACTGGCAACTGGGTCCCACCCATTCACAGTCAGGTTAGCCAAACGCAGACGACAATTCTACTCCTGCAGCTTCCTCTCTCGCACTTCCCGCCTGTGGAACTCACTCCCGTATTCTTGCTTTCCTGACGGCTACGACCTCCAGAAATTTAAAAGCAAAGTTAATACTCACCTACTAACCACTGGACTCTAGCTCTCTCCCCTCTCCTGTATAATCTTCACGTTCTCTCCGCCCATGTATCTGTCATTGCACCTGCTTTCTCAGCTTTCTATTGTTCCTTTCTAACTAGCTTGTACTCCTCACTCTTTTCTAATTAATCTTTCTACATTTGTGTAACCCCCTGCACATCAGTGGCATTTCTGCCTTGCTCGGGGTGAAATGATTAAAAAAAAAACAAAAAAAAAACCAAAAGCTTAGATTGGATTATTAAAAACATCATATATCAATATTGTAATTTTTTTTTCATTTAATGATAATGCTATTAAACTTATCAGAGAATATGAAAAAAATTTACATAAAATAGACAAAACTTGTCTATATTATTTAATGAAACATGCATTAATGAAAAAATGCTGCCTAAATACAAACTATATATATATAATGGTATTAGGGCTGCAGATCATTATTTAAACACATACTGTTAAATATAACAGACAATGAGTATCTGTTATGTTTGATCATGAGCTGTTCTAAATTTCAAATGTTTGTTTTAATTTCAGGTGAATTGAAGACAAAAATTATCCAACATTTGGTTATTTTTTTTATTAAGCTGTTCCTTGATTTAAGCTTTTGGCTCACATGAGCCATCTTCAGAGTGGTTATGCAGACATTTAAACAAGGATATTCACCATCAAAGATGATATTCTCTTATGTCGACATAGAAGATTGCTATGTAATGATAACAGTCACAGAATATCAGATGCAGGTCATTAATTCATTCACCCATACACACAGTAAAAAAAAAAAGAACCTTCAGATATTGGAAGCTATCTACATTAAAACAAAGTAACTCACATTCAATAAAATTACATTTCAAACGAGTCACAGCACATTACATGGCATCTAGACATATGATCCTGTTGTTAATACTTCGGTCTCTCATATTGTTATGATGTCATAGAACTGCATCATGAATTTACGACCTGCATCTGATATTCCATGAACATTATTGTTGCATAGCAATTTTCTATATCAACATAACAAAATATCATCTTTGATGATGAATCAGTCAGTTAAGTACCATACATGATACACACTTCAGTGATCATGTCTTGAAAGAGACATGACTGACTGGGCAGAAAATTATCCTGCAGTAGGTTGCCATTGCTTTCTATGGTAGACTGGTTGCCAGCCAAGGCTACAGAATCCAATCTATCCTATTCTTTAACCCATAACTGGAGGGAAGAGATGGATTAATACCTTTCCTAAGGGTATTTGTGCATAAGTGAACGCAAGGAATCCAACTGGAATTCGAACTAGGCTCTCTGATTTCTCATTCTGAGCTGATATTCACTTCATTACAGCACACTTCCACAGTGAATATCTTTGTTTAAATGTCTGTATAACTAAGTCTGAAGATGGCTTAGATCAAAGATCGGCTTAATAAAAAAAATATCTAAATGTTAGCAATTTTTATCTTTATATTACTCCAAAATTAAAACAAACATGGAATTTAGAACAGTTCGAAATATAAAAGACATTCATTTTCTGTTATATTTTGTGTTGGGACGCCCTCGCCTATTCAGCTATAATGGACTATTCCATTACTATGTAAAGTAATGGTGGCATCTACGGAGGAGAGTGTGCCGAGCAGCTGATCAACAAGTCAGTCGTAGACTTCCGGTGACGACCCGGAAGTACCCATTGCTCATACTACATCTTATGATGGTTGAGACGATTCACCTTTATTCTTGTATTGGATACTAATAACCTTTGTAAATACTATTTTCACGGAATACAACAATTAACCTATTCTTGTTGTTGAGTTATTTATTCTCACTCACGACATAACAGAGTTCCAGATTTAAAATCCCAATGTTCACAAATAGATTTTTGGTGCTTAAAGGAGCTCTTTATTGATGTCCTGCCTTCATTGCTGTTTTCAGGTTTTTAAACATCATATAACGCTGACTTTCGGTCCAGAAGTACCAAGCCAGCTTCTTCCTTTTGTGCTACTCGTCTGGATTTAAATTTTTGTCTTTTCTGCAGAATTCATACTTTTTATTGTTAACTCTAGCCAATGGGACGAGTTCATTTTCCCACTCTCTCCTATTTAATAACAAATCCAAGTTGCACCTATTTTTTTTTATCTTAAATCACGGCTACTCTTTCTGGTATGTTTGTCCATTTTTTCTTTCTTCACTAAATTTACCCCTATATTTTGAATTGCTAATACTAATTATATTTTCTCACCTCTATTTATCGACATAGATTTTTAAATGAAATTTAACTATTCAACTGGTCTATAATTAGTTCTGCCATCCACTGGCTCAAGCCCATAAATCTAGAATATATATATTCTTACTCACGACATAACATTTTGTATACAAAAATCTAGCCCAAATAACCTAGCATACCAAAAAACATGAACCGCAATATATTTAATTCTATAGTGAAGCTATCCCTTCACTTTGAAGCACAAGAACAAACAAAGATCCTGATAATGTAACACTGGTAACAATAAATAAAGTAGCTCTTTGGACAATCTCCAAACCTCACATAGGCGTAACATTGAGGCAAAAAAAGAACCAATCAACAAAATTATGTACAGAGAATTTAACAGACAAATATTGTGACTATAAACCATTCTACACAGATGGATAAAAATTCCTAGATAGAATAGACGCAGCAGCCACAAACAGACATTTTCATTAACAAATCTGGTTACTAAATAATGCATCCATCTATACTGCTAAAATACAAGCCATTAAAAATGGCACTTAAAATGGTAGAAAATTTAAAAGATAGAAAGTTATTAATATTCTCAGACTCCTTATCTAGTTTAATAACAATTAAAGAAAAGAACGCAAATCATCCGGCTTATGGCCATATTACGTTGAATACACCGGTTCTCGCTCAATCACCGAAGTTAAGCAACATTGAGCCTGGTCAGTACTTAAATGGGTGATCACTTGGGAATACCAGGTGCTGTAAGCGTATAATGACGGATGTGCATTGTGGTGCAGTGGATATTGGCTTGGAAAGAGAAATCAGTGAGCCAAGTTCGAATTCCGGTTGAATACCCTGCATTCACTTAAGCACCCTTGGGAAAGGTATTAATCCGTCCCTTCCCTCCAGTTATGTGTTAAATATCAGCATAGGTCTTGGGGACCCTGCCCTTAAAAACAAATTACAATGAATCTTGATACTTGAAAAGAAAAAAGACAAAAGTTATATAAAAACAACAATAAATTGTTGAAAGAAAAAAAGTATTACCAGCAATAAATCAAAAAAATTTAGTTGGCAATAAATGACCCGTCGAGGTTGATATGCCATAAAAACAAAACAACAAAACCAACCAAACAAATCATCCCTATATTCAAGAAAATCTAGAAACTTGTCATCAGAAACAATAATGTTGGCCCGGGTTCCTAGCCATGGCATCAAGGGAAATCATGAAGCCGACACACAGCAAAAGAGGCAACAAAAATGAAAATAACCAATATCAAACTCTCATATACAGATAACAAAAACAAAATTACACAACATATCAAAAGAAAATAGCAAGCAATTTCGGACGTGTTCCCAAACAATAAATTTTATGAACATCAGCCAACAATAAGAAAGAATATTGAGCTATTAGCTGGTTGCAGACAAAATATAGCGTTCAACAGAATTTGAATAGGACACACACATACTCAAGGTAAAAGCTACACCTCAATGTACTCACTGCAACCAATTTTTCACTGTCAAGTATCAGTCAGTTAAGTGCCATACGTGATACACGCTTTGGGTGATCATGTCTCAAAAGAGACATGACTGACTGGGCAGAAGATTATCCCACAGTAGGTTGCCATTGCTTTCTGCGGTAGACTGGTTGCCAACCAAGGCTATAGAACCCAATATGTGTTGTTATTTGACTCATAGCTAGAGGGGGAAGAAATGTATTATATTATTAAGTAGTAATTAGTGAGGGATCAATTTATTACTTCATAACAATAGAAAACCGATCTCCCACTTTATGCCCAGTAGAAGCCTTAATCATGTTTTCAACTATTATATTCAGTCAGTCCATTAAGTGCCATACGTGTTACACGCTTTGGGCGAGCATGTCTCAAAAGAGACATGACTGACTGGGCAGAAGATTATCCCACAGTAGGTTGCCATTGCTTTCTGCGAAAGACTGGTTGCCACCCAAGGCTATAGAACCCAATCTGTTTTATTATTTAACCCATAACTGGAGGGAAGAGACAGATTAATACCTTTCCCAAGTGTATTTGTGTGTAAGTGAATGCAACGAATTCAACTAGCATTCAAACTCGGCTCCCCGATTTCTTGTTCCGAGCGGATATCCACTGCGCCACAATGCATATAAACAGTTCAGGCTACCAAATAATGCATCCATCTATACTGCTAAAATACAAGCCATTAAAAATGGCACTCCTTATCTAGTTTAATAGCAATTAAAGAAAACACAAATCTTCCCTATATTCAAGAAAATCTAGAAACTTGTCATCAGAAACAATAATGTTGGCTCGGATTCCTAGCCATGGCATCAAGGGAAATCACGAAGCCGACACACCGGCAAAAGAGGCAACAAAAATGAAAATAACCAATATCAAACTCTCATATACAGATGACAAAAACAAAATTACACAACACATCAAAAGAAAATAGCAAGCAATTTCGGACGTGTTCCCAAACAATAAATTTTATGAACATCAGCCAACAATAAGAAAGGATAATATAGAGCCACTAGCTGACTGTAAACGAGACATAGTGCTCAACAGAATCAGAATTGGACTCATACACACCTCGGTATACCCACTGCAACTAATTTCTCACTGTCAAGCATATTTTGATAGAATGCAAGAAGCACAAAAAATGCATAGCAACTATTATCAAGCATAAAATCTCATGCTCTTTGAAAATATACTTCTTGCCCAAATAATAGGATATCAGAAGAAAAAACTTCCAACTGCCATCAAAAATTGGGCTTTGACCCATACAACTTAGGTTTTGAAATACTCCTGAACGATACAATTTTTTGAAATCAATTTTAAAAACCTGAAACCACTTGAAACGTTTTAATATATATCTGAATAAAATCTAGTTTCAGCATTAAATGGCCACAGGTGTTGAAAACGAATAAACAACCAATCAATCTGCATCTTTTTCACTCTGTTTACGTTTCCAACACCAGCTTCTTTGGATATTGTCTTGATGATCGATCTAATTTTCTTGTAATATTATCCTCTTAATTTTTTCCAAATCTCTTTTATTTTTGAAAGTATCTTTTTCTTCTTGTTCTTATCTTGCTAATATTCATAATTTCTTTTTTGATTATTCCTTGATTTTGGCTCGATTTTTTTTTGTAATTTCTAAAGTTGTTTTCCTATTGCTCGGTACCTTTTAAAATATTTTGTTTTTCTTTTGAGATTATATCTTTCTCATGCCTCTTGGCAATCTTTATATATCTGAAATTAAAAATCTATCAGTAACTACTCTTATATATATTTAAAGTTTTGATCCTATCACTCAATGATGTTCCAGTATCATATTACTTTTTCGAGTTTATATCTTTCTCATGACACTCTTTCTATATCTGAAATTAAAAAATATATATACTTATACTATTATATCTATATATGGATGTGTGTGTACATGTATATATATATATACTACCAGCCATAATTATTAGGCCACCCAAGTTTTTTAAAAGAAATGATGTATTTCATACTATTTTCGTTTAGAATTATCCACTTGGCAATAAATACTAAAAATAGTATGAAATACATCATTTTTTTTAAAAAAACTGCCCCAGTTTTAAAAAACTGGGGCATAGTTATTAAATTATTCCTGGTAATATATATATATATACTAGCAGTATAGCCCAGCATTGTTCAGGTGTAATGAAAGCATTAAAACTAATCCATTGTCCTGGAGCTCAGACTCAGCTTAAAGAATTTAATTGTGGATTTGTATAAAGGACATACAAACAGATAAACAGACACACACACACAAACATCTTGCCTTTTATATATATATATATATATATATATATATATATATATATATATTATTGATTTTCTGCACTATTGTAAGAACTGCAACCTTGAAACTTCTGAATATCGTTTCTTATGTCTTTGTCTATAAGTGTATGAAATTTGATTAAAATCGAACAACTCCTTCTATAACCTGATTTTTTCGATTATTGATTTTCGATATTTATTGAGGGTACCTTGACACAAAACCTAGCTAAGAACACTCACAGATGCTTATAGTACAACTGTGTAAATTTTCAAGAAAATCGGTTCAGCCGTTTTGAAGTCTATAGGTAACGAACACACACACACACAGAGAAAGATCCATTTATAAATAAGTTAAGATATATATATATATAGACAAAAGGAAAACTTAGCTGTTGCATTTCATCTGTTTGACTTTACTCATATTGTCCTTTTAAAGATATATGCTATCTGAAATTTTTACACAAACACACATTTTCAACATGATGAGCAGCCATCAAGTGGCATAAAATCTCATATCACTAAATAATTTATTTAAGTATTTTTAATAAAAACAGATACTTCTCTCGCACTTCCTGCCTGTGGAACTCGCTCCCGTATTCTTGCTTTCCTGACGGCTACAACCTCCAGAAATTCAAATGCAAAGTCAATACTCATCTACTAACCACTGGACTCTAGCTCTCTCCCCACCCCTGTATAGCCCTCCCTTTCTCTCCACCTATGTATCTGTCATCGCACCTGCATTCTCAGCTTTCTATTGTTCCTTTCTAACTAGTTTGTACTCCTCACTCTTTTCTAATTAATCTTTTTACATTTATGTAGCCCCCTGCACATCAGTGGCGTTTCCGCCTTGCTTGGGGTGAAATGATTAAAAAAAAAAAATTTGCATGATATATTTCTTCTAGAAATTTACATTGAAAATGTTACCAATATTATTAGCTTAATACTAATTTTTAATCCTCAAACATTAACTTAGATAATAAAATTTGATGTATGTGTGTCTAGTCCATAAAATAGAATGTAAAGTTACATATTTATCAGTGATCTAATCTAAACTTATTTATAAATGAAACTTTGTGTGTCTGTGTGTGTGTGTGTGTGTGTGTGTGTATCCGTTACCTATAGACTCTGAAACGGCTGAACCAATTTTCTTGAAAATTTACACAGTTGTACTATAAGTGTCTGCGAGTGTTCTTAGCTAGCCTTTGTGTTGAGGTACCCCCAATAAATATCGAAAATCAAGTTATAGAAGGAGTGGTCCGATTTTAATCAAATTTGATATGCTCATAGACAAAGACATAAGAAACAATATTCAGAAGTTTCAAGGTTGCAGTTCTTACAATAGTGCAGAAAATCGATAATATATATATATATATAAAAGGTAAGATGTTTGTGTGTGTCTGTTTATCTGCCTGTATGTCTGTATTTTTTCATCCCTTTTATTTTAGCTTTTGCTTCGGGTTTGGCTCTAAGTAGGTATAATTGTAGTTCTTAGTCTCAGCCAAGATACCATTTACTCAGAGGACTTATTTAGCCTATAAAATTCAGTTTACGACGAAAAAAACTTATTTGATATCGATAGCAGGAAATCAAAATTTGATTTACATCCATTCATTTTTCTTTCAGTCTACGGTTTCGTCTTTAACTGGAAACAACTATTGCTTTTTAGTCTTTCATGCCAACATCCAAAGAGTCTGAGCTCCAGGACCATGGATTAGTTTTAAAGCTTTCATTACACCCGAGCAACGCTAGGCTATACTGCTAGTACAATATATTTTCACTGTTAACTAATGTCATAATCCATTATTGTGGTAACAGGCAGTATGCTTAGTCTATCCCAATATTCAGATGTCATGTGTAACCATAGCAACTGAATATCTCATTTTCATTATGTAAAAGAGGTTGCCATTAGATTACTTTTTATTCTTTGTATTTTGGGTGGGATTTGTTAAGATAATTTTATTTTTAATGATTTAAAAGGTAGAGTTCTTTACAGTATTTACATTAGTCAGACTATTGTCCTCATCTTTGTTGCCATTTGTACAACATTTAATAATAGATCATTCTATTTGTCTATATTTCTGAGATGAGGTAGTATTTACAGTATTTACATTATTCGGACTATTGTCCTCATCTTTGTTGCCATTTGTACGACGTTTAATAATAGATCATTCTATTTGTCTATAGTTCTGAGATGAGGTAGTATTTACAGTATTTACATTATTCAGACTATTGTCCTCATCTTTGTTGCCATTTGTATGATGTTTCGACCGTTGTACGCTCCCGCCTTCTTTAGGGGCTAGGAATTTCAAACCAAACCCTTTATTACAATCACTGGGGTGCATGATCTTCATTCCTTGTGTAGTAATGCCACGATTGGAAGTCATGAGCTATCTCCCTTTAACCCTGCAAGTTACTTGTTCACCACTGCTGTAGCCTGGTCTTGAACTTACAACTCTTTGGGTCAAGTCACAGGAACTAACCAACATCTATATTCTTTCTTTGCATTTTGTCAAGATCCTCTAAATAAATAGAAGTACCAGTGAAGATGTGGCAGAAATATTCAATGCACAGACAACTGGTAGACTTATAAGGGTGGGAAAGTGACTGAAGTGAACATGCCAGGTTAGGACTTATAATGTTGCAGTTTCTTCTTTGGGTTCTGTCAAAAATCTCTAGCTACAAAGAAGTAACAGTCCAGATGTGTCAACAATATCTGATCGATGGACAAATGGTAGACTTACGACGGCACAAATGAAATTGTCTAGCACAACACAGGGAACCAACTTTCCTAGCAGCAGACCTAGCAATATAATTTTTCCACTTCATGTTAGCGAAAAATAATAAAACAAAAGACATGGCTTCTCTTAAAGGAGAGCAGTTTCATTTTGCTAGCATTAAAATTAACAAGTCATTTCTTGTCCTAGCTAACAACAGATTGAAGGCAGTTTTTGAGAGTAGCTACCAGTTTAACTTTATCTAACCTATAAGACTTAGCATTATGGTAGGTGTAAAAACGGTCCTGGGTATGACGGTAAACTGCATCCGGCAGCAAGGTCTCTGATTGGAAGGTTGTGAGAAGCATGGAACCACCTCCTAATTGCTGTTGTTCCCAGGTCCACTCTGACCCGGAGTGGTAGCACCTGTTAGGGGTCCCAGCTATGGGTAAATAGCTAACCCCAAACTGGGGTCAAAACACCATGAAAGTATAAAAATACTTTTATAGAAATATAATATATATAAAAATAGACTTTTATAGAAAAATATACACTTTTGAGTGAAAAATACTACCAAAAATACTTTTTTTTTTAAAGGAAAAAAAGTTATTACCATTACACATTTTTGAAGAAAAAAAATTATAACCAGTCATACATTTTTGAATACGAAACTAAAAGACAAGTTTTCTAAAATAAAATAAAAAATAATTTTTTTTCGTCAAAGTCTGAATGAATGAACTTTCTTACTGTAAACAAACATTTTAAAAAAATATCTTTAAACTCTACCTTTTCGGCATTAAATAACCCACATAGGTTGATATGCCGTTAAACAAAACTCAAATCCAAAGGTGTAAAAACAGTATAGATACAAAGAACGGATTATGTTGGGAAGTCTTTTTTAGAATTCATCTGTGAATTATAGTGTTCACTTTTTTTTTGGTGTGTTTTTTAGCTTTCCCCAGTATGTAGATAATTACCCTACTCCCCCACTGGAGCAAGATGTGACACAAGGTCATTTTTAACATGGGGAGCCCAATTGCATACAGACAGGAAAAGGGGAAAAAATCCACAGTCCCCTCAACTGCCAGTTGAGCTGGCCCCAGTGACAAGCACCTGGTCCACCCCTCTGCTGCAATGGGGTGGCGCGGCCGCAGGACACTGTTCCCCGGGACCAGGCATCTGCACAGTGTAATTTTTCTCAGATGCAACCCTGCCCTACAACTGAGCCACAGTCTGTCTTCGAGGACAGAGACGCAACTGAGAGATGATTTTTGGTCCCCACCCAACACAAAATGTGCCAGGCGAACTTTCCTCAGAATATATGTTGCTTTGTAGATCCTGAGTGTCGCCTCATATTTTTCACCTTTCTATGGCAGGTTAAAGATGAAAACTTGAGTCTTATGCTAATGTGAGAAAATCTCTTTAAAGCTTATTCTTTATAGGTATTGGGAGAAAGTGATGAACATCACTCCACTATCTTTCCCAAGAATAAATATGGTGGTGAACAGTTTACAAGTATTAAAGAAGAAGGATATTGTGGAGAGCCATAGTCACCTACCTTCTGAAGGGACATGACACTTAAGAAAGAGAAAGAATGTACATCATAATTAAGCTTTAGTTGAAATTGTGATATTAAAATATCACTATTAATTTTCTTCCTAACATACTACATTGAAACACAGCTTTTTGTACAATCACTGATGTCCATCCTGATGGGTGACTGCTTGGTAAGCTTTGATGTGCATTGGGTGTAGAATAATGGCTTAGAATTGGATGTTGGAGAGCTAAGTTACAACTCCAGTTGGGTTCATTATATTCACTTGCTCACAAATGCCCATTTCCCTGCTATGGGTTAATTAGTAGGACTTGAATCAGTAAATCATTTTTATTTAAAAAAATTCTTACTATCTAAATATTTTTTGTGGCTTTAAATAACCTGCAAAAGATTCAGTCAGTCAGTTAACTGCCATACGTGATACACGCTTGGGCGATCATGTCTTGAAAGAGATATAACTGACTGGGCAGAAGATTATCCCACAGTAGGTTGCTATTGCTTTCTGCGGTGGATTAGTTGCCAGCCAAGGCTATAGAACCCAATCTGTCCTGTTATTTAACTCATAGCTGGAGGGAGAAGAAATAGATTATATTACATTATTATATTAAATATAATTAGTGGGGGATCAGTTTATTACTTCATAACAACATAAAACCGATCCCCCACTTTATGCCCAGTAGAAGCTTTATTTGTGTTTCCAACTATTATATTCAGTCAGTCAGTTAAGGGCCATACATGATACACGCTTCAGAAGATTATCCAGCAGTAGGTTGTGATTACTTTCTGTAATAGATTGGTTGCCAGCCAAGGCTATAGAACCCAATCTGTCCTGTTATTTAACCCATAAAAGGAAGGAAGAGATGGATTAATACCTTTCCGAAGGGTATTTGCACGTAAGTGAACACAAGGAATTCAACTGGTATTCGAAATTAGCACCCTGATTTGTTCCAAGTCGATATCCTCTGCACCACAACACACATTCTTTGCAAAAGGTTGATAACCTATAAAAAACAAATCAATCAATCTTAAACACCTATATTACCAGTTGTTAAAAATAAGTTGTTGGTTGGTTGTTTTGTTTTTATGGGATATCAACACCTCGGTGGGTCATTTATTGCCAACTAAATTTCATTTATTTATTGCTGGTAATACCTTTTCTTTCAACAATTTATTGTTGTTTATATAAGTTCTTGTGTCTAGTAATACATTTTTCTTTTTCGAGTATCAAGATTCATTGGGATTTGTTTTAAGGGCAGGGTCCCCAAGCCCTACCCTTGTTATTTAACCCATAACTGGAGGGAAGGGACGGATTAATACCTTTCCCAAGGTTACCAGTGCTTAAGTGAATGAAGAGTATTCAACTGGAATTCAAACTCGGCTCACTGATTTCTCTTTCCGAGCCGATATCCACTGCACCACAACGCACGTCCATCACTAAATGCTTTTAGCACCTGGTATTCCCAAGTGGTCACCCATCTAAGTACTGACCAGGCTCAACGTTGCTTAACTTCGGTGATTGAGCGAGAACCGGTGTATTCAACGTGATATGACCGTAAGCACACACATCCATCACTATACGCTTACAGCACCTGGTATTCCCAAGCAGTCACCCATCTAAGTACTGACCAGGCTCAACGTTGCTTAACTTCGGTGATCGAGCAAGAACTGGCGTATTTAACGTGATAGGTCGTAAGCTAAAAATAAGTAAACAAAATCTGACAGATTTGATACATGCATATAAGTCTTGTTAGATATATTTTCGGTTTGATTTCACAGGCATATTTGAGAGACTTACTGACTAGATTGTTCATATTTTTTTTATGTATAAGAAAATGTATTACTTTGATGATTAGGTCTGTTTTTATATAAAAAATCTTTTGAGATAGGAATAATGTTAAGAATGGTTTTACTTTTCAGAATTTACCTGGATTTCCTTCAGAACCCAGAAGCTGCTGCACAAGTTGTGAAAGAAACTAAATCGGTGGATGGTGCCAAAATGGTAGCCAGGTAAGAGATTTTGCCAGAACCAAATTGACTTCTTTGCTTTTACAGTTGAGATGAAAATTCCTGTACTTGTGAATTAAGTGTATGTTAAATACGTTAACACTGGAGCCTGAGTCTAATTGGGCTTAGATTCTTATCTTGACCTGATGGAAATTTGCAATATTTAAATCTTTCTCAGTTCGAGATCACATTTCCTTCAATGAACAAAGTGCTCAACTCTTAACATTTTGTCAATAGAATGGACTTGACAGAAAAAAAGAACAAGATTAATATCAACAAAGACATTGTTCTCTGTATCTTTTTTTATCTTTCTATCACAATTTTCGCTTGTGGAACTCTTTTCTCAGTTCTTGCTTCCAAGTCAACTTTGTTCTTCAAAGATTTCAGCATAATCTCAGTCATTATCTTTTACGCTAATAAATTTGATATGATTTAATTTCAGTACTATATTGGCAGCAAGGTCTCATCATTTTACCATTGAAATATTAGGTTGTCCCAAAAGTTCGTAAAAAAAATTGAAAATTTACTCACCAAGTAAGCTAAGGTTACCAGAAAACACTTGCAAAAAAATGAAATTTTACTCACAAAAACAACAAAAATTATTGCTCAAAATAAAGGCCATCGATCTGCAAGCTTTCGTTTCTGGTCAAAGTACCATTCAGCCAGTTTCGCATCAAAGAATTCTTGACACGCTTCCTTGACTTCATCAAACGAGTCGAATCAGCAGCCCTTCAGAAAGTGTTGCATTGAGCGGAAAAGGCCGTAATCTGATGGAGCACAGTCAAGACTGTAGGCTGGATGTGGCAGAACCTCAACGCCATCCAGCTCTTCAAATTTGTCTTTGGTCTTCCTGGCAGTGTGTGGCATAGCATTGTCCTGCTGCATCAAAGCTCGCTTTCGGTTGATCAGAGCCGGGTACTTTTGCTTCAACTTTTCGTAGACCCACTCAAGTTGCTGAGAGTAAAATTCGCCACTGATGGCACGACCCTTCGGAACCAACTCAAAATGCATGATTCCCTCAAAGTTCCACCAAATGCACAACATGACTTACTTTCGTTTGGTTTCCTTTTCTGGATTGCTAAATACTATTGAGTCGAACAAGGTGCGACAAAAATGGAATTTTTTTATTTTTCATTGGGTTACTTTTCTGAATTGCCAAGTACTGTTGAACAGAACAAAGTGTGACAAAAAATAAAATTCCATGCATCCAATGTCAAACCAATATTGACAATTTCCATGCAGTCCTTTTGGGGTCCTCAAAGGTCCTTAAGAGTCCTCAATGCCAAGTTGCTGTGGCCTTGTTGGGGGCCAGAAATAATGACACACAGAAGGAATAGAATTTAATGAATATAAGAACAATATTACAAATATATGCAACATGAGAAGATGTATTAGTTCGGCTGTCAGAGCTATATACTGGAATAGACCTCTCTCTAAACAGAAACGTCTGCTTATTTATGGTTTGGAAGAGTTCAAGTGCGCATGCATAAATTACCATAACATACATAGATATATATATATAGTCATCCGCAGACAGATCTGTTTCGCTGTATCACAGCTCATCAGTACGGTTAGACTCCGATTGCTTTTAACCCAGGATTGAAACCCGACCGAATTGGTGTCAGTCGGTGATTCTACCTCTGGGCTATGGGCACTCGGTAGAAAAGGGCAGACTTTTTAGCATGTATATTATCATTATACACGCCCAATACAGGGTGGGCCATAAGTCGCGCACCAAAGCATTTAAAACAATTTTGATAATAATAAACGTTATTTCATTAAAACCAAGCTTAACTAATGAACTGAGAAACATGTTGTACATGCTGGTACAATCACAAATGCTCAAAATGCTCGCCATTTGCATTGATGCACAATTCCATCACTTCACGTAATTCTTTGGTGCGCGACTTATGGCCCCACCCTGTATATATACACTACTGGCCATAATTATTAGGCCACCCCAGTGTTTTAAAAAATTGATATATTTCATACTGTTTTTAGTATTTAACCAAATGAAAATAGAATGTTTCTTTTTGTTCTGGGGTAGTTAACACCCCTATATCCATGAACAATATGGATTTGTCTGGTTTATATAATGCCAGACATTTCTACCTTCAAACAGGGGAGTACACTTGTAGCTTAACTGCTCACAGTGAACACAGGATTCTTTCACCTTATAATTGTGATCCCTTAAACAGGACCACAACATTGGCGACGAAGTTGAGATGTTGGACCTACTATATGACACGTTTGACCTGGAACCACCTCAAACAAGTACTGTAATACGTCGTTACGGCAAAAAATGGAAACTGACGGACCCTTTGGAGGTCAACCCAAGAAAGAAAAACTATAGGGATATTTTAGGGAAATAAATCTTCGGAGTGGGGTGTTCTGGGGTAGTTAACACCCCTATATCCATGGACAATATGGATTCGTCTGGTTTATATAATGTCAGACATTTCTACCTTCAAGCAGAGGAGTACACTTGTAGTTTAACTGCTCACAGTGAACACAGGACTCTTTCACCTTATAATTGTGATACCTTAAACAGGACCACAATACTTTTGTTATTATTACTTTGCAAAATTTTACAAGGCAAAGATGAACTCGTTCTTCATTCTTTTTTTGATGAAACTGCAATATAGGTAATTATTAAATATTTATAAATTCATTTGATGCACATGTTATTGTGAAGTATTAACAAAAGAATCATTCTATTTTCATTTACAATTATTCACTTGGAAATATATAGTAAAAAGTAATACGAAATACATCATTTTTTTAAAACACTGGGGTGGCCTAATAATCATGGCCAGTAGTGTGTATATATATATATATATATATATAGTATTTATTCAAAATTTATAACATATGCTGAATGGTTACCATGTTTGTCTGACGCATTTTCCTAAAACCTTCACGTAACTATATTTCCATTGAATCGTTATAATTTCTCACTGTGTGTACATTAGAATACAAAAGGTATTAATCGCCATTATATATATATATATATATATATATATATATATAATTTTAAAAAAAATTTTATTTTAAATCCTATATCTTTTTATTCCCTTTTAAAAATAATTATGCCTTTTTAAGTAAAGGCCTTTTTCAAATACTTCAACATTTTTGGGAAGTTAGGTTTTTGAATATGTCCAGCATCTGTAATATATAAAAATTTTTTTCTTTCTTTTCTTTTCTTTTTCCCTCCCTTCCTTCCTTTATCTCTCTTATCTCCCACCTTTTTTCCATGTTGTTTAACTTTACATCAATTCAACACGGCTGTCTGTTAATTTTTAAGTTACAATTCTCTTTCCTTTTTTTTTTGCGAACCCAGACGATGTCAATTTTTTCTTTTCTTGTTTATTTGATTTTATTTTGTTTTATCTTTTTCTTTTTTCTTTTTCTTTTTTCTTTTCTTTTTTAATTTCTTTGCAAATCTATTTAAAAAGGAAAATTAGACTGATTTTTTCCCCAGTTTCTGAAAGGATTTTTTCTGTTGCTGAGGTGATGTGTTATCCCCGTGGGGATTTTCATATCAAAATGGTCATTCAACATAATTGAATTAATCCTTTTTTAATTTATATTTGCTCTGTAATATTTTATTACATGGAGCTCTCTTCCTGTATCATTTTTTAATATTAAAATAAAATTTTTAATATTAATTAGGATCGGAGGTTTTTGGAATTTATCTTCCTGCTTTTTTTGCTTGGATTAAAGTATCTGAATTAAAATATATATATATATATATATATATATATATATATATATATATATATATACTACCTGCCATAATTATTAGTCATTGGTTGAATGGTTGAAACTTGGGTAGCAAGTAAGTGGTGTGTTCTGTTCTTTAACATATCATTAGCTTTGCATATTCAGTTCATTGGTGTTGGGTGTGCATTGATCACTTTTTCAGACTATCGTATGCTGGTCCAATCAGCTACTATTTGGTTAGTGTAAATCCACTCCTGCTCCACAGTTGTACATTTTTTATGGTATATCTTTACACGCTTATAAAGGTTAAAGATACTATTAAAACTACCAGTATATCATAACATCTAGTATGCACTGGTGCATATTGCTATACTGGTACACCCCAATATAAGTTAAGGGTCAAAGATCTTTGCACATTTGTGTGAGTTTGAGGTTGATTATACTTTTGAACTACCTGTGTGTTGGACTACTGGTGTGTTTCATTAATGTTAACATCTCATTTTATATTCAGATTTTTCCAGAAGTTGGATGATTATAGCACAGCAATTGAATTTTTGGTGATGTCAGGTTGTAATGATGAAGCATTTCAATTGGCTCAAATGCATAATGCCATGGAAGTATATGCTAAAATTATTGGTAAGTTTCGACTTTGGATCTTACTCAAATAATCTATGTCCTGGGTATGTCGGTAAACTGCAGCAAGGCCTCTGATTGAGAGGTTTTGAGGTTTTTCTTTGTTGCTGTTGCTCCCAGATCCACCCAGCACCTGTTAGGGTCCCAGCTATGGGCAAATAGTTAACCCCCAAACTGAGGTCAAAACATGATGAAAGTATAAAAATAGACTTTGATAGAAATATATACATAAAAATACTTTTATACATTTTTTTAGGACAAATATTACCAACAATACAGTTTTGAAGAAAAAATTATTACCATAACACATTTTTGAAGGAAAAAAAAATAATTACCAGCAATAAATTTTTGAATACAAAACTAGAGGACATTTTTAATTTCTAAAATAAAAAATTTCATCAAAATTTGACTAAATCAACTTTCTTACTATAACCAAACATTAAAAAAAAATACCTTAAAACCCTACCTTTTTGTCATTAAATTACCCACACAGGTTGATATGCCGTTAAACAAAACTCACTCACTCAAATAATACAGAATGAATGGACTAACAGAGCATTGGACTGGGTGTTCCTAGGTCGAGTAAACAGTTTGTAATGCTGGATGGATAAAACATTTCTCATTTTGTAAGGTTATTAAATTTTTAGTGCTCATTGTTTTATTAGTGGAATATATTTAAAGACATTTTTTGATAGTAGATGAGCATTCATTGGAATTCACAACGCGAAAGTAGATATTGCAGACGAATCTTTGGAGATGGAGCATATCCAAACACCACTACCGATGGTTGTCTATATTTCTGAGATGAGGTTGTATTTACAGTATTTACATTATTTGGGCTATCGTCCTCATCTTTGTTGGCATTTTGACGACGTTTCGGTTAAAAAGATTTATAACATCTTCAGGTGCTAGGAATTTTTAATCAAATCCTGAAGAACCCTGAAAAAGGCTGGAGCATACAACGGCTGAAATGTTGCCCAAACTGTAACAAAGATGAGCACAATAGTCCGAATAATGTAAATACACCACTACCGGTGTTTAGGTTAAAATGTCTCCAAATCAACATGTGGACAACCTTTTAACATAAATAATATCTACTAGGAACACACACACACATACATACTCACACACACACACACACACACACACATACATACTCACACTCACACACACACACATACACATGCTTACAAATATACTTTATAATTTGAATCTTGCATATACAAACTTTTAGAATTAGGACACACATACATAAAGCATTATTTACATTTTTTTCAGTCGGACTTCAAATCCATTCATTTCTTTTTTTTGAGCTTCAAATCAATGCTTGAGCTTGGAATGCCTAAAATTACACTAATGCTGCTTAACAAGTCAAATACACATGAAACATGATTAACCAATGAAAATCAAACAATACAAAAATAAAAATACAAGAATTGCCTTTTTTTTTCTACTTATACCATTTGCTGATGTATCTTTAATAAAAGTGAAACATGTTAAATTGATGTTTCTTTTTTGTCCTATCATTCTGTCGGATTCCAGTCCATATTTGATCCCAATTCATTCAGTTCAGCCTGTGTCTATTATCAATAGAATAATCAAGATTAATGCTTTTCTGGTCTCAAGAAATGTCTTAAAATAGTGAAACAATGAGCAGTAAAAGATTGAAATGTTGACCAGTTATTGCTGATGAAAAACTTCAATTTGAAAAATTGTCTTTCATAACACTGTAAACCAACTTAGCAGCTGACCCAGCAATGAACTCAACATAGTCTTTCTATTTTATGTCAGCTGAAAACATTAGCCCAGGGTGACACAAGTCACTTTCTTGGAGTGATGATGTCATATGATATATTTGTCTTTGTCTTCACTCTCCTCCTGCCTAAAACTTTAACTCTCTTATGTAGCCCCATGTGCACCAGTGGTGCTACCGCTTTGCTTGGGGTGAAATGATTAAAAAAATAAATAAATAAATAAAATAATGAGGAATGCTCTGAAAATAATGCTTCCTATTTATTTTCATGGAATCTTCCGTTGATGCAAGTAACACAAATGTACATGTAACTAATGCTTATTGGTACCCAGCCAACTGAATCGGTCTGTCAGCAAGTTTCCTACTATCTATTCTTGTTAAGTTATTGCGCAATATTTTGTAATATTGTGTAAGAACGGCTCTGCGATATTTACAATGGTTGAGAAATTCTAGCAGCATCCCTAATTCAAATTTTGTGTGGGTATCAGCAAATATGCTATTTACATTTTCAAAATACATCCATTTTTTTTTTTTTTTTTTATAACACAGATTTTACAATGTTACCCATATTTCAAGGTTGATCAAATGGCAAGTTTTCAGCATGACCAATTAGTCAGTTAGTAGCATGCCAGAAAATGTGGAAAGAATTCCTGGGCTCATCCATGAAGATCATTAATTTAAATAATATATGAAATGCATTATTTATTAGAGTAACGATGCGTGTTCATTAGATCTGGCCTGGAAATATTTTCATTATTGCCTCATATTTAGAGAATTATTACTGCTCATTCCAGACCTCATAGCTCATCATTTTGAACTAGGCTAAATACAGTGTAACAGTTCAAATATATTTTATGCTGATATTTTTTAAAATGAAGAATTATAATTATTATATGCTCTTCCATTCAGACTATAGACTCCAAAGCGGCTGAACTGATTTTCTTGAAAATTTACACAGTTGTACTATAAGCATCTGCGAGTGTTCTTAGCTAGGTTTTGTGTCGAGGTACCCCCAATAAATATCGATAATCCAAAAAAATCGGGTTATAGAAGGAGTGGTCCGATTTTAATCAAATTTGATACACTCATAGACAAAGACATAAGAAACGATATTCAGAAGTTTCAAGGTTGTAGTTTTTATAATAGTGCAGAAAATCGATTATATATATATATATATAAATAAAAGGCAAGATGTTTGTGTGTGTGTCTGTTTATCTGTCTGTATGTCCTTTATACAAATCCACAATTTTTATCCGATTCTCACCAAACTTCACACAAATATTTTTTAAGCTTTCATTACACCCGAGCAACACCGGGCTATACTGCTAGTCCATTATAATTGGAGACTGATTATTACACAGATTACGCAATAAAATATATTAATTCATAATTTTTACACACAAAATAAATACAAAATTGCATTATACACGATTAAATCTAATAAGTACAAAATTGGTGAGTTAGTACAGTTGTATTTTTAGGTCATAAATACCCAACTTTATGTCCTTTTTGAAAGTCTAAAAAAATTAATTTTATTTACCTTATTTACTGTTGGACTAATATCCTCATCTTTGCTGTTACTATCACAGTATTTCAGCCATTTCACTTGCCAGACTTCTTCAGCCAATCTGGGTATCCTTTAAGGAAATTATAAATGACTCCTTCATTTAATTTTCTGGAATAGATAGCTTCCATTCTGCTGTCCATATCTAGGGACGTCTTGCATTGGTTTAGTTATTTCTAGTCCTGACAACAATACTAACAAAAACTGAGCAGTATTAAAGAAAGTACAAGGTAAGATATTCCTAGGCAATCTGATGCCATAGATTAAATAAAGAGTTCAGTTTGTAATTCCTCTCGGCTATTGGTTGGTGGAAACAGGGCAAGCAATAACTGAGCAGTACTAAATAAGAACAAGATGAGATATCCCTAGATATGGACTGTGGAACAAGAACAATCTGACCCCATAGATTAAATAAAGAGTTCAGTTTGTAATTCCCCTCGGCTATTGATTGGTGAAAACAGGGCAAGCAATAAGTGAGCAGTACTAAATAAGAACAAGATGAGATATCCCTAGATATGGACTGTGGAACAAGAACAATCTGACCCCATAGATTAAATAAAGAGTTCAGTTTGTAATTCCTCTCGGCTATTGAATGGTAGAAACAGGGCAAGCAATAACTGAGCATTACTAAATAAGAACAAGACGAGATATCCCTAGACATGGATTGTGGAACAAGAACAATCTGACCCCATAGATTAAATAAAGAGTTCAGTTTGTAATTCCCCTCGGCTATTGAATGGTGGAAACAGGGCAAGCAATAACTGAGCAGTACTAAATAAGAACAAGATGAGATATCCCTAGATATGGACTGTAGAATTAGGACAATCTACCCTTGCAGATTAAATCAAGGCTTCAATCTGAAATTCCTTGAAGATTACTGTAATTAAAGAAGGCCAGAGGGAACAATGGCGGAAACATTGTGATAGTAGCAACAATGATGGGGATATTAGTCTTACTTGAAATAAGCCCTTATTTCAGAAATTCCAAAGAAAATGAGTTTTATCTCAAAATAAATATAAAAAGTGAAGCATTTATTGACTTCTATTCATAGGAATGCATAAAAATAAGAATTAATTTTTTATTTGTTTAAACAAAATTATGCAAAAACTTTATTGTAAATTGTCTTTTATTCAGGTGAGGATGCCTCTCCAGAAATCTACCAAAGTGTTGCCAGGTATTTTGCAAATGAACAGAATTACTTATGGGCTGGAAAATTCTATCTTCTTAGCGATCAATATTCTCAGGTAAGGTGTCACAGCTCTCAAATCAGCTCACGAACCTTTAGTTTATTGTTATATAAATTATTTTTAATAAAGATGATAATATTGAAATAGTATAAGATGACAATTAAAATGTTAGAACTGTGTTAAAATGAATACAAGAATTATTTTTAGTAAAAAAGATAATATTGTATTAAAACTAAGAACATTTAAATATTACCAACACAGTTTCTTTGAAAAAGAAATCAACTAAATGAAGCCAAACAGTTTGTATAAAAAAATCATGGATGAAAATTGATGTGTGAAGTTGTGAAAAAAAAATTGTCTCCCAATTGATGTCATAAAATACATGCCAAAATGAGACCAGACAGTTTAAATTCTACAGGGCAAAATTTTACAGGATGGCCACATGCTTTGATATTTCCAAATACCAGCCAAATTTGAATTGGAAGCGTGCGGTTTGATTGGATGGTGACTTGATTTTTTTAACGAATGGGGACAAAAGGTATAGGCTTATGAGGAATTAACTTACAAGTCACTTTTGATTCATGCGTTAGATAATTTGAGGTGCACCATTATATAATTCAATCAATCTATGTCAAAGGGAATATCATTTCTACCAGTAAAGTTTTCAATAGCTATCGAGTGCAATAATTATTTTATCAAGTACTTCAAAATCGCAATACTCACATGAGCCATCTTCAGAGAGGTCACCAAGACGGTAATACAGTAACATCCACCATCACTGATGATTTTATTTTGTGTTGACATAAAACTCCGCTAGGCAACTGCAATAGTTACCAAAAATAACAAACACAGTTTGTAAATTTGCAATGCGGTTCTATGACGTCTCACCGCGTGATAGCGCGAAATGACAACAGAACCATGTATTTAAATACAATGTAATGTGCTATGGCCAGATTTAAAAGTGATTTTATTAAGTGTGGGTTGTTTGGATTTAATGTACATGGCCTCTAATATCTGAAGGTTCTTTTTACTGTGTGTATGAGTAAGGATTATTGTATTATTGACTAAAATCTGTCTGATATTACCTATATGTTTATGCTTTTCTGAAAAATGTTGTTTAATTGTACTCTGATCAGAAAGGTGATATGTAAGTCTACTGGAGAGCCGAAAGCTTAGAACCAAATTAATAAAAAAATCATCCAAATGTTGGAGAATTTTTGTCTTTATTTTCAACTGAAATTAAAGCCAAAATACGACGTTTAGAACAGCTCATGATTAAACATAATAGACATTCATTGTCTCTTATATTTAACAGTATATGTTTAGAAAATATGTGTATATATATATATATATATATATATATTCTACAATTTACAATGTATGTATATATATATATATATATATATATATATATATATATACATTGTAAATTGTAGAATATCTAAAAAAAATTTTTTAGATTATATTACTCTGTTAAATAAATATATTTAATATTGAGTTCTTATGAGTTCATCTCTATCTGAATTGACCTGACTTAAATACTAAATATTCTACGTTTTATATATATATATATATATATATATATATATATAAAATTTGTCACTTAACTGATAGATGTTATATTCAGTACCTCAACTGTTAATCTGCCTTGTTAATTTTAGGTATGCAAGGGCTATATTGGAATTTACATATTAATGAATATATTCTTTTCATTGTAATAGATGTTTCTTTCTCTGTAAATTTCACTCCAGAGTTACATTTTTTTTTTAATTTTTCATTCAAAATCCTCAGAAAAAGAGATTTGATGTTCTCTCCTTTCCTCACAATAAAACCTTTTAAATATCTCATTAGTAGCCTTTATTTTATTTTCTACAGTAGCTTAGCTCAACATGCCACAAGGCCATGGACTGAGCACTCGGTCAGAATTGAATTTGCTACAATAGTAATCCCTTATTTGTTACTAATTCAGTGCTGAAATCCTGTGCGTTGTGGTGCAGTGGATATCGACTCGGAATGTAAAATCGGGGAGCCGAGTTCAAATTCCAGTTGAATTCATGGCATTCACTTATGCACAAATACCCTTAGGAAAGGTATTAATCCATCTCTTCTCCCCAGTTATAGGTTAAATAATAGGACAGATTAGGTTCTATAGCCTTGGCAGCAACCAGTCTACCACAGAATGCACTGGCAACCTGCTGCAGGTTAATCTTCTGCCCAGTCAGTCACATCTCTTTCAAGACATGATCACCTAAAGTGTGTATCATGTATGGCACTTAACTGATTGACTGAAATCCTTTTCAGTCTGTATAACATGAATTGAATATTTTTATGATGAGTTTTTATCTTGTATTTTTATTGCAATGCTTGGATAATTTTTACATTCTGTGACTGTTAGAAAAGTGATATAGAATATTAAAAATGTAATAAAACAACAAGAAAAATCAGATGATCAAAAAAAAAAAAAAAGGAATGAAAGAAAGACGTCCTAACAGTGCTTCATCAAAGAAATTCAAACAACATAAAAGCTAAAAGAGAAGCCAAACTGTTCTGTTTATTATCCAAAGATTATCCAAACAACAAAGCGAAAGATAAACTAAATCGTTACCTGAATCCCAAAGAGAGATCAAGTGATAAATACGAGAGCAGACTGCCACTCCATCTATTCAATTAATAGCCAAGTGCCAATCAATTGCAAGCTTTTAAGATAATAGATTATTCTTTGAGCAAAAGCAAAATATCAATATAAATATTTGTAGCTTGTGATTTTTTGTTTTCCAGGCCCTGAGATATTTGATACAATGTAAAGAGGAAGACCATGGCGCCATTGATCTGGCTATACAAGCTGTCAGGAAAGCTGATGATCTACAACTGACTAAACAATTAACAGATTATCTCCTTGGAGAGACAGATGGACTACCAAAGGTATTAATTTCCATTCCTTTTCTTCGTGATTATTGTCACTGTGCTGCTTCTGTTATTGCCGATGCCTCAGTATTACGGTCTTCATGAATCAGAAATAGAATGTCTGTGCACTTTGCCTTGCATTAATGTATCACTTCTCGGACCTCAAAGATCAGTGTAATACCTGTGCACTGTAAACATTATTGCATATAAAAATGGTTCATTCCATATCGACCAATGGTCCCTTGGTTGACATTTCAGATTTTGGCGGTCCTGGGCATGACAGTAAATGGCATCTGGCAGCAAGACCTCTGATTGGGAGGTTGTGAAGAGCATGGAACCACCTCTTAATTGCTGTTGTTCTCAGGTTCACTCTGACCCAGGTGGTAGCAACTGTTAGGGTCCCAGCTATGGGCAAATAGTTAACCCCAAAACTGGGGTCAAAACATGATGAAAGTATAAAAATAGACTTTTATAGGAAAATATTCATTTTTGAAGGAAAAATATTACCAGCAATGCATTTTTGAAGAAAAAATTACCATAAATTTTTGAAGGAAAAAAAATTATTCTCAACAAAACATTTTTGAATACAAAATTAGAAGATATCTTCAGTTTTCTAAAATAAAAAAACTTTTCCTTAAAATTTAACTAAATCAACTTTCTCACTATAATTGAACATCAAATAACCCACCAAGGTTGATATGACGTTAAACAAAGCTCAGATTCAAAAGAACATCTTGGTGAATTAGGACTGACTTTATCAAAATTAACTTTTCCATTTTAATATTGTTATTTTTTATTTTCTGTCTTCCAGGATGCAAAATATTTATTCCGATTGTATATGGCCCTAAATCAGTACAAAGAAGCGGCACGTATTGCAATCATCATTTCCAAAGAAGAGCAGAACACAGGTGAGTTTTTTTTGTGCAAAGTCGTTAACATTCCAAATTTTGACAGTTGAACTTGTTCATGAAGCTAGAAGAGCTCATCCATTGTGTATAGATGAGAATCACCAGGATATATTGGTAGTAGTGAAAACGGATGTGCATTGTGGTGCATTGGATATCGACTCGGAACGAGAAATCGGAGAGCCGAGTTTGAATTCCAGTTGAATTCCTGGCATTCACTTACACACAAATACCCTTGGGAAAGGTATTAATCCGTCTCTTCCTTCCAGTTATGGGTCAAATAACAGGACAGATTGGGTTCTATAGCCTTGGTCGGTAACTAGTCTACCACAGAAAGCAATGGCAACCTACTGCGGGATAATCTTCTGCCCAGTCAGTCATGTCTCTTTCGAGACATGATCGCCCAAGCGTGTATCATGTATGGCACTTAACTGACTGACTGATAATGGTTCTGTCTGTGTATCCAGTATTGTTGTAATGATTAGTTGAAAGCTGATATATAAACAACAATTTTTTTCAATATTTTCCTTTTTCACCTGACATTTAGAAAGAAATAGAAATAGTATAACATGGTCATGACAGCAGTCTTGTCTTTGTAGAAGAGTTGAGGGGCGTGAATATTCAGTGTGTCCTTAAAGAGAAAAGAAAGGGAAAGAAGGAAGCAAATAAACTGCAAACATATAATCGTTATAATTAAAAAAAAATGTTGAGGTGATTTTTACAGAATATTTTTTTTAGTCCAGTTTATTCATATACTAGCAGTATAGCCTGGCATTGCTTGGGTGTAATGAAAGCTTTAAAACTAATCCATGGTCCTGGAGCTCAGACTCTTTGGACGTTGGCACGAAAGCCTAAAAAGCAATAGTTGTTTCAAGTTAAAGCGAAACGTAGACTGAAAGAAAAGTGAATGGATGTAAGTCAAATTTTGATTTCCTGGTATCGATATCAAATAAGTTTTTTTCGTCAAAAACTGAATTTTAAAGGCTAAATAAGTCCTCTGACTAAATGGTATCATTGCTGAGACTAAGAACTACAATTATACCTACTTAGAGCCAAACCCGAAGCAAAAACTAAAATAAACGGGCTGAAAGAAATGCAGACATACAGGCAGATAAACACACACACACAAACATCTTGCCTTTTATATATATATATATATATATATATTATCGATTTTCTGCACTATTGTAAGAACTGCAACCTTGAAACTTCTGAATATCATTTCTTATGTCTTTGTCTATTAGTGTGTCAAATTTGATTAAAATTGGATCACTCCTTCTATAACCTGATTTTTTTCGATTATTGATTTTCGATATTTATCAGGGGTACCTCGACACAAAACCTAGCTAAGAACACTTGCAAACGCTTATAGTACAACTGTATAAATTTTCAAGAAAATCGGTTCAGCCGTTTTGGAGTCTATAGGTAACGGGCACACACATAGAGACAGACAAAGTTTCGTTTATAAATAAGTTTAGATTTAGATAAAGACAGTTTTCGTATAACAGGGAATAAACTAGACAAAAGAAGATTTCTTCATGACTGTTCAAGTAACTTTGACTTGAACTGTTACTTTTTTCTTCTCTTATGAAAACAGTTTTCATACAACAGGAAATAGACTAGACAGAGGAAGATTTCTTCATGACTCTTCTAACTACATCAACTTCATTTTTTGACTCAGACAAGTCACTTGATACATTGTCTTGTATTTATATCTGAATCAATGTAGTATTAAACATAAAAATAGAGGCAAATATTTAACCAAAAAATGCTCAACTGTTTGAATGTGGGTTACTTAAAGAGTATGAAATTCCTAATATCTATACAGGCTTAACAGCTGAAACTATTAATAATTTGTTTTAAATTCTGTGTATTTATTTTAATTTTTTTCAATAAATTATGGGTTAATTAAACTTTATTTTAAATTTGTATACACTCATTATGGATATTGTATCTAATTAATCTTTGTATCTTCATTGCTGTGTTTTATGTCAAAGCAGGACCCGGGTTTAATCTTGCACAAACAAGGTGGGTGCCGCCCGACAAAAGATCTCAGTTTATCTCTCCACATATGTCTGTCACTTGCGTCAGCTACTTCTAGACTCAATTTTCCCTGTCTTTCTAAATATCATGCTCCCAAGTCTTTTGGCCTGCCCTATGACAGTCTCAGAAATTAATAATTTTCTATTTAAAGAGATTTTTATTATATAACTGGTTCATTAATAGAATATATTCTAATAACATGTCTGCTATAATTTCAATCTGTCTAATTTGCGTGTTTTGCCAAATCTCAATTTATATGGATTTTGAAAGCTCTCCTTCACAAACACTACAGCTTCATGGATGACAAGAGAATCTTGTCCCATAACCAGGTACAAATTCAGAAGAGAACCCCACATCAGCAATGAGAATAACAACATCATGAAGATAAAGCACAAAAGTAAGACTGCGATCTAATTACTAACAATAAAACCCACTCTAGGTGAATGGATACAGGGTTACAGGGAATCATGAAGGGAGGAAATTGTCCTTTCTCAACTCCGTATCAGACATACTAAAATAACGCCCCCATTCCTATTTGAAGAAAAAGAACCGCTATGTTGCACAACCTGTCATGCCCCATACACCGTAAGACATTTCATGATGGACTGCACTGACTTTTCATTTGTACGGAAAAAGTACTACAATACAAAAACAATGAAAGAATTATTTGAACACACCAAGTTAGATCATTTAATGGCATATTTAAAGAAAATTAAAGACTATACAACAAAATTTAATTAAAATAAAAATGTGTACAACCAATCTAATGTATACAACCACTCTAATGCGTGCAACAACAACAAAACAAATGAACTATATTAAAAAAAAGATGTGATCCCAATATTTAAAAACTGACCCTTAAATGACCAAAATGGTTGATGGGTTGTTAAACTCAAACCAAACCAAAGTAAAGCAGCAGAATAGCTCTTCAAAGAGGGGTACTATTTGACCTGATTGGTAAGTGTGGCTGATGCACAAGAAAGAAAAGTCAGAGATGTAAGAGCAGAAGTAGACAAAGTACAAATTGCATTTCAAATCCTCAAGACTGTTTTGAGCTTGACAGAAAAATCCATTGGAGGATATTTGACATCATTGGCAAAACTGTGCTGCTTTATGGTTTCGAAACATTGAGAAGGACTAGCATAATAAGTTATAAACATTGAACAGTCATCAATTGCTGTCTTTACAAAAAAAACACCCATCTTCCTTGGAAGGAGAACATAATTCCTAATGAAAATATGTGGAAATGAACAAACCAAGAACAAATTATAACATAGATGCTGAGAAGAAAGACCATGGTGGCAAGGTCTTATCATTTTACAGGTGAAATGGCTAGATCTAAATCTAAACTTATTTATAAATGGAACTTTGTCTGTGTGTGTCTGCGTGTGTGTATCCGTTACCTATAGACTCCGAAACGGCTGAACCAATTTTCTTGAAAATTTACACAGTTGTACTATAAGCATCTGCGAGTGTTCTTAGCTAGGTTTTATGTCGAGGTACCCCCGATAAATATCGAAAATCGGTAATCAAAAAAATCAGGTTATAGAAGGAGTGGTCCGATTTTAATCAAATTTGATACTCATAGACAAAGACATAAGAAACGATATTCAGAAGTTTCAAGGTTGCAGTTCTTAAAATAGTGCAGAAAATCGATTATATATATATATATATATATATATATATATATATATATATAAAAGGCAAGATGTTTGTGTGTGTCTGTTTATCTGTCTGTATGTCCTTTATACAAATCCACAATTTTTATCCGATTCTTACCAAACTTCACACAAATATTCTTTAAGCTGAGTCTGAGCTCCAGGAACATGGATTAGTTTTAAACCTTTCATTACACCCGAGCAATGCCAGGCTATACTGCTGGTAGTATATAATCATATTTTCATCTATAAAAATAAGCAATCATATTATAAAAAAACTGATATCCATGAGTTTTACAAGTCCTGGGTATGACAGTAAACTGCATCTGGCAGCAAGGCCTCTGATTGGGAGGTTGTGAGGAGCATGGTACCACCTCATAATTGCTGTTGTTCCCAGGTCCACCTTGAAAATAGTTTGACCTTCAAACTGATGTCAAATCACTAGGAAAGTATAAAAATAGGCTTTTATAGAAAAATATACGTTTTTAAATTGAAAATATTACCAACAATACATTTTTGAAGGAAAAAGATTGTTACCATAAAACATTTTTGAAGAAAAAAAAATAGTAAAAAAATTTTTCAACAAAATCTTATAAAATCAACCTTCTCACTCTAACTAAACATTAAAAAAAAATATCCTAAAACCCCACCTTTTTGGCATTAAATAACCCACAGAGGTGTTGATATGCCGTTAAACAAAACTCAAACTCAATCTCGGTCTCCCTAAAAGAGCAATCAGTGATCATTTGTTGTACAAAATATCACTAAAGTCCTATAACCGAACATTAAAAAAAATACCTTAAATCCCCACCTTTTGGTATTAAATAACCCACAGAGGTGTTGATATGCCGTTAAACAAAACTCAAACTCAATTATGAGAAATAAGTACATCAATTGTCTATGCAAATGAATTAATTATTTATATTAAATAAACTAACTCATGTCAGATAGAAACATTTGAAACCATTCACTCGAGTAAATTAATGAGTTGTGGATTAAGGATGTTATCCTTAAATTACGTTTACAAATTTTTTTTTTTTTTTTTTTTAAATCGTATCACCTCGAGCAAGGCGGTAACGCCACTGATGTGCAGGGGGCTACGTAATAGTGAAAAGATTGGAAAAGAGAAAGCCGGAAACCACATCCTAAACAGGGAACAAGGGATGAGCCTCTTAACCTGTTCAATAGACGTGGGTGGAGTGTGAACCGGGTGATAGATAGCTAGATCTATCTACTCCAATTGAAAAAAAAAAAAATTATATATATTTAATATGTAAACTGGATTTGGCATTAAATAATCCATAGTGGTTGATATCCCATAAAACCCCAACAAACCAAGCCATGAGTTTACCATAAAAATGTTTATATTATCATAATATTGTATAAAGTGGGTGATGGAACAGCCATTTAGTTAAGTGCCATGCATCATACACACATGGGCGATCATGTCTTGAAAGAGACATGACTGACTGGGCAGAAGATTATTCCGCAGTAGGTTGCCATTGCTTTTTACGGTAGACTGGTTGCTGACCAAGGCCATAGAACCCAATCTATCCTGTTATTTAACACATAAGTAGAGGGAAGAGATGGATTAATACTTTTCCGAAGGGTATTTGCACGTAAGTGATTAATACCATCGCCATTAGCCTCAATCATAGCCTTTAGACAATTTTGGAATCTCCTGCAACTCTTCAGGATGGTCTTCTTATTTAAGTTGGTGAATGATACCATAAAGCTTGCCTTCAGTTCATCATTGGTAAAACCAGGAGTTTTGTTAGTCTCTCAGTCAGGTGTGCCCCCCACTAATAATCAAGTGGGTTGCAGTGTAGGAATTTAGTTGGCAAGATGTGGTCACAGAAAAAAAAGCTTTACTTTTTCTTCCATCCATGTGCTGTGTTCATAAGGATAATTTCTTCGTTTTTGTAGCCTTTAGTAAAGTTTGTCTTCTTGTTATATTACTTAATTCCTATCTTGCCCACCATTTACATAAGCTTTTTTGGTATGTTATGAGCTGTTTCCCCTCTGTCTTTTTTGCCTTCAGCATATCCTGTGAGTGTCAAATTTTCTAAACCGTCTTTCCTCATTATTTACTCCATTAATTTTAACTATCTCTTTATGATGCTAAGTGTAACTGTTTTTTTTCTGTTTCCATTTTCACTGTCTATTGTTACTGAATGACATAGAGGCTGTTTTCGTCTTTCTTATACAATCAGTAATGACAGCATCTGTGATCAAATAATTTTTGATTGTACTAAAAGAACAATAGGCACAGGTACTACTCTTCCAGTAGTACCTGTGCATATTGTTTCTGGATTACTGAAAGGGCAATGTATGCATCAAACTTTCTCGCAAATATGTTTATCAACCTATTTGATGTTTTCTTTTATTAGTCATTGCTAAGTTATAAATAAGGTTACCAATATTTTCTCCTGACATTTGAATGATGTTTATGACTCACATTCATAAAACTTGCTGCTTTTTTTTTAGTGTTTGTGTGTGTGGTGAGGGTATTGCTCTCCTGCCCTGGTATAAGGAGCAAATGTCAGCCACCTATTATGATAGAAATTTCTTGTGTTCAAAAAGCTGTCTGATTTAAATGGAATTTGAAAAAAAATCTATTCTGAGAATTGTCATCTGTAGGAATCTTTAGATAATGATATTTCCACATCTAAAAAAAACAAATATTGCTTCAGGCAGCAGTTTGAAATTCTGAAATAAAATACTTAAACAGCCACAGTGTGTGCATTTATTGCATGCTTGCCATATGTTGAGGTGCAATTGTGACATAATGGTTAACAGTATGCAAAATAGATTTGACCTTCAAAGTTCAGATCTTTTCTGAGGAAGCTGATCTTCATTGTACTCTTTTGCCCTTCTTTTCAAGATATCATTAAATATCTAGAAAACAATAGTCTTGTCACTGGTATGCCATAATAGTTAACAGAGAAGAGTATGGTTAAGTAAGGCAACTTGCTCTCCCTTATCTTATGCACATATCATTTTGAAGCACTGGTTCTTGTACAAGCCTGGTCAGTATCTAGATGGGTGATCACTTGGGAATACCAGGTGCTGTAAGCTTGGATGTGCGGGAGGTGTAATGGAATACAGCTTGGAATTGGGAGTCAGAGAGCCGAGTTCCAATTCCAGTTGCGTTCATTTAAATTCACTTACACACACTCTTGTGAAAAGTGTGAATTCACCTCTTCTCCTCATAGCTATGGGTTAATTAGTAGAACTTGTATCAGTAAATAATTATTATGCCAAAAAATTATCACAATCTAAAAAAATATTTTCTGGCTTTAAATAACCTGCAATGAGTTGATAAGCTGTAAAAAATAGCAAATCATCTACTCTCTCTTAACTACTTTATTTGCCCAGGCAATGAAGCAAAATGCTATTACCCTTGAAATCAACCTTGACAATGGCTAATTGTTTTTTTTTTGTTTTTGTTTTTTCTCAGGCAACTATCGCCATGCTCATGATGTCCTCTTTGGAATGTGTCAGGAACTGAAGGCACATAAAATCAAGATCCCAACTGAGATGTCTACAAATCTAATGATTCTACATAGTTACATTTTGGTCAAGGTAAAATCTCTTCCTCTTTTTTTTTTCACTTAATTTGCTGGTATTTACTTTAAAATGTGTAAAATGATGGGTTCGTTATAGTTAAATGCTTTTGGTTAGTCTGTGACTATTACACTTCTCTTCTGTCATGTCATCATGTGCAGATGGTAAACAGTTGTCATGTAAGCTTAGACTTCAAAATGTCATGGTAGAATTTTTCATCAGAATAATCAAAGTATAAAAATTGAGTCAGTTGGTTGATGTCTCGTTTAGTGAAAAACAAAACTGTGAATAAGAATTTGTAAGGAGTTTTGGTTTGGTTGACTAATCTAAATCTAATCTAATCTAATCTTATTTATAAATGGAACTTTGTGTGTGTGTGTCCGTTCCCTATATACTCCAAAACAGCTGAACCGATTTTCTTGAAAATTTACACAGTTGTACTATAAGCGTCTGCGAGTGTTCTTAGCTAGGTTTTGTGTCGCGGTACCCCTGATAAATATCGATAATCGAAAAAATCGGGTTATAGAAGGAGTGGTCCGATTTTAATCAAATTTGATACACTCATAGACAAAGACATGAGAAACGATATTCACAAGTTTCAAGGTTGCAGTTCTTACAATAGTGCAGAAAATTTAATATCGATACCAGCAAATCAAAATTTGACTTACATCTATTCATTTTTCTTTCATATAAATATATAAGAAACTCCCCTTGCCAAATATTAGAATTTCATAAATTTGTAACAAATGCTCTTAAAGAAACTTGTTTTGAACTGAGCCAAGTCTAGAACAAAGTAAGATTCGATGATGTACTGTTGTAAAGGTTTTTCTATAAATATTTCCTGTTAAAATGAGAAGAGGCTTTTTTATATGCCATTGAAAAATATAATTCCCTTATTAAATGTTGATTTTATTCTCAAAAGGTTTTAGCTGCTGAATACTCCAGCTTTCCTCAAGTACTGTATATATTTCAGGGATTAGCCGATCTGAATATAATCCGACTACCCTATTTTGTGTCTGGGAAATGGGCAAAGGTCCAAACCCCGGGAGTAATCCGAGGCAGCTAATTAACACACTATGTTCAGATGGCATGGTTTTGAAAATTCCCATGAGTCAAGAATTTTTAATGAAGTTTAATATTTTGGTTTCGAAAATATGTTTAAATATCGTTTAGAGAATGGTTTTTGTTTGGCAATTACACAGAGCTTTTTTTACTGTTTCGTCTGTTTTATAAAGTTTCAACAAATTTCTGAAATTTTTGTCTTATTCATTTTGGCAGACATCTATCACACGATCTTCTGAATGTAACGAGATATCATTTAACATTCAAATTGGATAAAAAAGTATATAAGAAAACTTGGTAACCAAATAGATTAATTTCTGCAAATTTATTACAGCTTTATATAGTGAATTTGATACTCATATTGTCAGTCAGTTAAGTGCCATATATAATACACGCTTGGGCGATCATGTCTCGAAAGAGACATGACTGACTGGGCAGAAGATTATCCCGCAGTAGGTTGCTATTGCTTTCTGTGGTAGACTGGTTGCCGACTAAGGCTATAGAACCCAATCTGTCCTGTTATTTAACCCATAACTGGAAGGAATAGATGGATTAATACCTTTCCCAATGGTATTTGCGCATAAGTGAATGCAATAAATTCAACTGAAATTTGAACTCGGCTCCCCGATTTCTCATTCTGAGCCGATATCCAATGCACCACAATGCACATCCTATTGTACTATTGAAAAAAAATCTGGTATGAAAAATAATTGTGATATATAATGTAAAAATCTAAAATGCTTGTAAAATTTAAGCAAAACTGCTTCATTGTAAAAGAATCAGTCTAGATATTTTGGCACTTTCTATTTTATTTTTCACATAGATGTTGAGGTTGGTGAAAATTGGCAAAATCTTGTTCTCAAATATAAAGTCCCCACATTTTATTATTAATTTGTTGTCACAATTCTTGTCTTATACACAAGTATCTATAGTATGCTGATGAAAAAATTTAAAGTTTCAAGATATAACCAGGGAAAGCTGTAGTATACATTGGCTGAAACATTATGATGGAAAATATACAATGTCTACAATGGGGTCCATGAGAACCAAATAAAAATTAACATTCATATTTGCCCTACAGCCCTTGTCTCAATCAAAGGTTTCTCATTAAAAGTAATAAAAGAAAACGTATCCTACCACTGCATGAAAGAAGACACACCCAGCCACGACTTAGTCAACTGCTAATCATCAGTTGATTTACTGTTGGGTCTATGTTTATTATTCAAACATGTGTCATCATTCTGTGCTCCATAGATGGGTTTCAGGGTTTTTGGGAGGATCAGATAAAAATTTACATTTTTTTTTTTTTTAATCATCTCACCCCAAGCAAGGCATTCCACTGCCACTATTGCGCATGGGGCTACATAGGGGAAGGTAAAGAGAATGAGTGGATAGACATAGGGAATGTCAGGAGAAAGGTGACAGATGAGTAAGGATAGCGAGGATGAGGGTCGGGCAGATGGGAAGAGTGCTTGATAGAATGGGAGCAGGTTAGTGTGTTAGGAGGTGTCTATTGACCTTACATTTAAACTCCTGGAGATTGTAGCCGTCGGGGAAGCAATCGTTTGGAAGAGAATTCCACAGTCAGGAAGTGCGAGGAAAGAAACTGTTGGAGTAGAAGTTACGGCTGCATTTTATCGGTTTCACTGTAAAAGGGTGGGATCTAGTTGCTAATCTAGTATCTCGTGCAAATTCGTATTTAGGGGGCACCAGTGATCTAAGTTCATCGGAGCAGAAGCCGTGAAAGTATTTATAGAAGAGACACAGGGAAGCCACGTCTCGCCGGTGGGAGAGAGACTGCAGGCGGTCTGCCAAGTCGGTATCTATCACATTACAGACCCTCCTCTGAACCTTATCGAGAAGCCCGAGGAGAACAGCAGGGGCACCCGACCAGATATGGCAGCAGTATTCAATGCACGGGCGGATGGTAGATTTGTAAATGTGCAGGATAGATTTAGACGGAAAAAACTTCCGGGCCCTACACAGAGAACCGACTTTCATAGCAGCGGATTTAGCAATGGATTCGATATAGTTATTCCATTTGAGGTCCGCTGAAAGTGTGAGACCAAGGAGGTGTAGTGTTTTACTCTCTGGGAGGCAAGCCTGGTCCATGCTAATGGGAGGTAGGTGAGATTGTCGATGATGGTTAATTGACAGTAGCTTCGTTTTAGAAGCATTAAAATTTACTAGCCATTTCTTACCCCAGTCCAATATGGATTGGGGGTCTTGTACAATCTCGGCTGCGAGTTTAGCTTTGACGCCTACACCAGATTTTTGTAGGAGGCGAGAGTAAACTGTGGTGTCATCGGCGTACAAACCTATTTGGGTTCTTATGGAATCAGGGAGATTACATTTTTATTTACTATACAGCCCTCGTCCCAATCAATGGTTTCTCACTGAAAGAAATAAAAGAAAATGCATCCCATCCATTCTTTAAAGAAAACACAATCAGCCGCAACTTATAGCACCAACCACTAAGCATCTCTTGACTTACTGTTGGATCCATTTAAACTTGTGTCAGCATTCTTTGCACGACTGCCATATTTTGCTACTTTTTTTTTTTTTAATCATATCACAAGACATTTTACTATCACTGTTTTGCAGGGGGTTACATAGGAGAAAAGTTATGAGAAAGAGTGACAGGTTACAGGGCGTGTCATGAAGTGGGTAAGAAAAATTTGACGGTGGTCATAAAGTGAGGGATCCGTTTATATATTGATTTTAATGTAGAATTGATCCCCCACTTTATATCCACATTATAGCAGTATAGAAAAATTTTTTATAACCATATCGCCCCAAGCAAAGCATTTTACTGCCACTGTTTTACAGGGGGGGTTACATAGGAGGAAAGTTATGAGAAAGTGTGACAGGTTATAGGGGGCGTCGGAAAGTGGGTAAGAGAAGGATGAGAATACTGATGAGAGTGGAGTGGATGGAGAATGGAACATGAGAGAGAGGATACAGGTTATGACTATTGACTTTACATTTAAATTCTTGGAGATTGTAGCTGTCAAGGAAGCAAGTAAATGGAAGGGAATTCCACAGACGGGAAGTGCGAGAAAAGAAGCTGATGGAGTAGAATTTGCATTTACAATTCTTAAGGGCAAATGAAAATTCTTATTTGCCATGATTTATCGCAGCTTGATTGCTTTCTCATATATTGGTGAGGATTAATTGATGACAATTTCTTTAAAAAATGGCTGGACGAAAAGTGATGTGTGTGTGTGTGTGTAGTGGGCATGAGGGTGCAGTATGGAGAAATGTATGTCCAAGTGTTTTGAAAATACAATCAGACTGTAAGTATCTGCTTGTCTGTTGATCTGTCTATGAAGAGATAATTCTAGTGGCGGACTGTGACTATAAAAATTGTTAAGAACTACTGGTCTACATTGACCAGAATAAATCAGTACATTAAGCACATCTTTCAAAAAAGCAAAAATTGTTCTCTTTTTTTTTCTTTCAGACTCATGTGAAAATCAAAGAATACACTTTGGCTGCTCGCTTACTGATCCGTGTGGCTAATAATATCAGCAAATTTCCATTACGTGAGTAGATCAGGGACTGAACTTTTGGATGATACAAAACACCAAAGTCTTTACGAATTTATTAATTATGTTTCTATCTTTATCACACTAGTTCCCTTGGGGGAAGCATTAAGCAAATTTCCTTATTTTCCCCTAGCTATGAATTAAATAGTAGCATAGATGGTGCTCTCTAGCCTTAGTTGGCAGCTAATCTAGAAGAGGGATTACTTTGAATTCAAATGATGGAGAAAGCAATGGGAAACCACTCCCCTATCTTTCCCAAGAAGCCATGGTTATTCACAGATAATAAAGAAAGAAAATCCATGAATCCATGAAAAAAAGGGATCTATGGATCACATTTGAAATGGAAATTTATGAACCATTGGAAAATAAGGTGATCTATAGATCAGCAGAAATGTGGAATCCATGAATCATTGAAAAAATTGGATTTATCAGAAGTTACCTTTTATAAATCTAAACTTATTTATAAATAGAACTTTGTGTGTGTGTACCGAAACAGCTGAACCAATTTTCTTGAAAATTTACACAGTTGTACAATAAGCATCTGCCAGTGTTCTTAGCTAGATCTTATGTCGAGGTACCCCCGATAAATATTGAAAATCGATAATCAAAAAAATCAGGTTATAGAAGGAGTGGTCCGATTTTAATCAAATTTGATACACTCATAAACAAAGACATAAGAAACAATATTCAGAAGTTTCAAGGTTGCTGTTCTTACAATAGTGCAGAAAATTGATAATATATATATATATATATATAAAAGGCAAGATGTTTGTGTGTGTGTCTGTTTATCTGCCTGTATGTCTGTATTTTTTTTCAGTCCTTTTATTTTAGTTTTTGCTTCGGGTTTGGCTCTAAGTAGGTATAATTGTAGTTCTTAGTCTCAGCCATGAGACTGTTTACTCAGAGGACTTATTTAGCCTTCAAAATTCAGTTTACAACGAAAAAACTTTTTTGTTATCGATACCAGGAAATCAAAATTTGACTTACATCCATTCATTTTTCTTTCAGTCTACGGTTTTGCTTTAACTGGAAGCAACTATTGCTTTTTAGTCTTTCATGTTAACGTCCAAAGAGTCTGAGCTCCAGGGCCATGGATTAGTTTTAAAGCTTTCATTACACCTGAGCAACGCCAGGCTATACTGCTAGTCTTAAATAGGAAGAAATAAGAGATATTCAATAGGAATTTTGTTTTCTTTTTCTAGCTGAATGTTTTTCGCTGGGTTTACAACATTTAATGTTGCCTTAACAATACTGAAAATCAAGTGAGTCTTAGATTTACTACATTCTTTTATTGTCAAACATTGGTAATTGCTAGACAATTTTTCCCACCAGAATCTATCTTACACAGCCTTTGAGATTTGAAAAAGACATCACTCAGCCAACAGTCAAGACCTGATGGAAAATTTACTTGCCCCCATTTTTGAATTTTGAAACATGATTGCCCAAGCATGTATCACATACAGCACTTAACTGACTGACTAGATTGCCAACAAAGCAATTTACAGTTGATTTGGCTAGATGTAACTGTAAGTTCTATGCTAACAGTTTCTTCTCTTGCACTTCTCGCTTGTGGAACTCTCTTCTGACTCCATGGTTTCCACTTGATCTTTAAATGAGAGCATAGACCCTGTTTCCAATATTATACTTAGTCATTTTGTTCGGGGTTTCATCTTGGTGGATAAGCAGGTGACACTTGGGAAAACTAATTGCAAAGTTGATCTCATAGATCAACTCTTCCCCTACCAATTTATTGCCCATCTAGACATTCTTATGTATGGCTAGCAATACGAATTGGTAGTATTGAAACCATGCAACTAATAAGTCTATGAAATAGATGAAATATCCAAATTTCCAGATGAAATACTTCCCTATGAAATGGATGAAATTTCCAGATGAAATACTCCCCTACAAAATAGATGAAATAACCAAATTTCTAGATGAAATACTTCCCTATGAAATGGATGAAATATCCAAATTTCCAAATGAAATACTTCCCTATAAAATGGATGAAATTTCCAGATGAAATACTCCCCTACAAATAGATGAAATACTTCCCTCTAAAATAGATGAAATAACCATATTTCCAGATGAAATACTCCCCTACAAAATAGATGAAATATCCCAATTTCTAGATGAAATATCCAGATTTCCAGATGAAATACTCTCCTATATTGTGTTAACTAGAAATTAAAAATTTATTTGAAATCAGAATAATTCAACTGAAAGTTTTAATTCCAGATCAAATATCCATATGAAATACGTTGTTATATAATGTTAACCAGAAATTAAAAATTTACACCTCGAAATAAATAAACAAAATACATTATTATACAAAAAAATTATTTCACAAACTGCATAAAAAATTCCTTATTCGTTGCTTTGTCGCAGGATGCATGTGTGTAAAATGGTGCTAATAAAATTGTGATTGAAGTTTTAAAAAAAAATAAGCTTCAATATTTGTTAGAGAAACAAAATGTCTGCCTCTCCAGTGATATGATTTGACCTTTGCTAACAAATTTAAGTTGTTGTAATAGACACCATAGAATTAAAACAAGGAACTGTTTTTCTGCACTTGATATATATTATGACTTGATTCAGTCAAGCTGCTGTCATATACCTTAAGAAAAGCCATTTCCTATGATTGACAAGTTCACAACCCTCTGGATTGGAAGAAGAATGACTTCTGCACACACAAAAAAAAATCTAATTTAACAATAGTGATGAAATTACAAACACTGAATATTACAACCTGAGAGAAAATCTGAATATTGATGTGTTGGTTCAAAGCAAATTAGGATATTTGAAAAAATGATGACAGTGTACAGGAAATTTTAGCTGTCAACAAACTTTATCTTAAAATTATCTCTGTGTGGATACATAATGCTTAAAAATATGTTACAAATAGTCATGGTCCTGGGTATGACAATAAACTGCATCTGGCAGCAAGGCCTCTGATTGGGAGGTTGGGAGGAGCATGGAACCACCTCTTAATTGCTATTGTCCCCAGGTTCACCCTAACCCAGAATGGTAACACCTGTTAGGGTCCCAGCTAGGGGTAAATAGTTAACCCTCAAACTGGGGTAAAAATGCTATGAGAGTACTTACCAACAAAACTTTTTTGAGTGATAAATGATACCAACAAAACTGTTTTTGAATGAAAAATGATACCAACAAAACTGTTTTTGAATGGAAAATGTTACCAACAAAACCTTTTTGAATGGAAAATGTTTCCAACAAAACATTTTTGAATGAAAAATGTTTCCAACAAAACCTTTTTGAATGAAAAATGTTTCCAACAAAACCTTTTTGAATGAAAAATGTTTCCAACAAAACCTTTTTGAATGAAAAATGTTTCCAACAAAACCTTTTTGAATGGAAAATGTTTCCAACAAAACCTTTTTGAATGGAAAATGTTACCAACAAAACCTTTTTGAATGGAAAATGTTTCCAACAAAACATTTTTGAATGAAAAATAAACAATCCCCCCCCCACCAAATATAAACAAACAAAAACAATAAAACAAATAAACTAAATAAAACAAATCAAAACAATTTTCAGCATTAAATGACCTACTAAAGGTTGATATGCTGGTTAAATGAACCAACCAACCAACCAACCAACCAACTAACAAATAGTCAGTCAGTTACATGATACATGCTTGGACAATTATGTCTAAAAAAAAACATGACATACTGGGAGAAGATTTTCCCACAGTAGGTTGCCATTTACTTTCTGCAGTAGGCTGGTTGCTTTCTAAGGCTACAAAACCTAATTTGTCCTGCTATTTAACTCATAGCTGGAGTGGGGAGGCACAGATTAATATCACAAGGGTATTTGTGTGTAAGTGAATGCAACAAATTCAACTGGAATTCAAATTTCGTCTTTATACTTCAGAATTGTTTGCAGTGATTTTGATTCAATTCTACTTTACATGTCATCTAGTTCTTTTTGCTGTTTTTGGAATATTACTTTTTGCAATGGTTTGTGAAATTGTTTTTTTTTTTTGCTTGTTTGAATTTAGTGTATGTGTGTGTCTTAGGTTTTTTAAGCTGTTTTGTTGAGGAAAGGCTTCTATTTTTTTATAAACATTTCTTTCTGCATCATGAGCGTGTCATAATCTGCATTTTGGTAGATAGGCGTTACTCTGAATTTACCTCCACTACATTCGTGTAAATGTTGGGAAACATACAATTTTCTGTTATTGGCTAGTTTAATGTTACTTTTGTGCAGGGCTACTCTTTTTATTCAGATCTTATGTCACCCCACCACATATATTTTTTTATTCATTGCTTTTTAGAGCATAGATTACGTTTTTAGAGTTTACAGCTTATTTTAGGTATATGCATAGTGTTTATGTATGTGTGTAGAGATGTGTATGTTTTATATTCCAAGCATGGTAAGCACATTATTGCTGTGTTAGTAGTTGATATTGTTAAGGATTGGATTTTGTTTTTGATTAATAATGCTTCCATTATTTTTTTCAGCCTTTTTTTGGCCTGTGGATGATCCTATTATATTTGTATTATCAATCTAACCATAATACCTGTCATTTTTAATGAGACCTGCGTGTATAATGTATGTGTGCAGAATCCAGTTAAAAAAATTGTAGAAAAAATCAATACATTTAAGTAGAATAACTAAGATCTTAATTCTGTGCAATTATAGGATCACATGAATGTCAAATTCAAATTTCCATATTAGCACTTATTGACCAATAAGTGAGACTTTTTTTCAGACCTTAAAAAAGTTGACAACCATTTCTGTGTTTTATGCTAAAAAAAATGAAAGCTCACACCCAAGAAAAGGATTAACAATCTTTCCCCTCTGAAAAATCAATATTAAGAATTGGGAAATATATTTATTAACCAATAAAACTTTCAAATTTGATATCATTTATCTTTTAACTTTCAATGATCCAATTTTTTTCTATAAATCTTCAGGATCTGTTTATATTTCTGAGATGAGGTATTGGAAATATTTACAGTATTTAAATTGTTCGGGCTGTTATCATCTTTATTGTCCTATTCACAATGTTTCAGCCATTTTATTCACTGACCTTAATTTTCGATTGAGTTTTCAAGCCTACAAAAATTATTTTGGGTCACTTGTATCATACTGTATTTGGGGGTCAACGGTAGCTTACCATATATTTGGAGATCAACGTATTTGATAAGTATAAACCTAACTCAAAATTTTGAAATAAAAACTCTTGAGGTTGATTACAATTTACAGTATTTCTATTATTGAATAAAAGCAGTATGCCAAAAAGATTGCAAATATATAAAATGCATCATTGCAGCCTTTCTGATAAGTGTATATCAAACACATGCACCACAGTCAAACATACACGATATGGTGACAATTTTTTTTATTAAAACAGCACATAATCTTGCAGGTGGGACCCAGTTAAAGAGAGTTTTTAATCATATAACCCAGACTGCTCAGAATGTCCCTGATTGAGAATGTTTTCCAAAAGGTTTAGATGTGACTGTCAAGTTGTCTTGGCTGCTTTTCTTTCAAATTAAAAAAGAAAATAAAAAACTTTCAACAGCCATTCATGATACCCCCCCATGCCCATTACTCTCACTCATAAGCCATTTCTAACCCCAACAGTTTCTTTTCTTGCACTTCCACCTGTGGAACTCCCTTCCAATTATTGCTTTTCCTAAAAACTACAATCTACAGTAATTTAAATATAATGTCAATCACCATCTTCTATCATCTTGAATCCTGTTCTTTTTTTATCCTTTCCTCAATACCCTCCCTATACACAGTCTTTTCTCTCACATTTGCTCTCTGTAACCTCTTCGTAATAGTGGCTTTTTTGCCACGCTTAGGGGGAAATGATGAAAAAAATTCGTATAAGTTAACTTTTTTTTTTAAAGTAATCTTTTGTATATTTTGACCAGGCTGTAAATTTTTGTTTCCTCAAAAAAACTTATTGAGTGCTGAAATTCCTTTTGTAAATTATTACTTGCTTTAAAAATATTTTTAAAAACCAGTTTGCATAGTTTATATTACAAAAACAGAAAACACCAAGTGTCAAATGACAAAAAAAGACGACGTCAGGGTTAGTTGTCATTAGCTGTATTTAGCACCAATATTTAACTGATCACTTGCCTGTTGATACAATATGCACACATAACAGAGATTCTGGCTTTTCCCATAACAATCACATACTTACGTTCCACTCTATACTAACACAATTCATTCTTTCTTTTGTATTATAAAAAAACAGGCATTTCTATATGAACTTTACTTCAAGGAACTTTATAACTTATTTCCTTCAGCTTAAAAGAAAACATTCTTTTACACTCAATAATGAAATTTATTTGAATTTGTAGAGCTGTGTTTGAAGATGTTTTTTTCTTTGCTTTTCATACTTTACCTTTCTACATATATATATCCCCAGATATGGGTAAAATAGTAGACTGGACTCTCTAGCCATGGTTGGCAACCAGTCTAGTTCAAGGAAAAACTTGGTGAAGCACATACTATGCACCCAAAGAAAGGATAATGGAATTTGCAATGACACTATGATTCCAGCTGTGGTCAACCTGATGGATGATTGATTGGATATATGATTTGCATGAAGATTCTATCCACACATTGACTTATATGGTAAAATTGTCACGGGAATCTTTCGTGACCCCCAACTTATGAAATCCCTCAGCTTCAAAATAGTTATATTTCTTGCAATTAATAATGTTATTATATCATTGTAGATATTGTTCCCATATTGACGTCAACCGTGATCCAGTGTCATAGAGCCGGTTTGCGCAACTCCTCTTTCAGTTATGCAGCCATGTTACTTCGAGACGAATATCAGGGAGACATTGATCCAAAGTACAGGAAAAAGATTGAAGGAATTGTTCGGTGAGTTGAATCTGTTTTTCAGTTAAAAGATACACATCATTCAGTACCTGCTCTATTATAATAAAGACCATTGTGTATTTATTTTTGTGTGTGTGTGTGTATATATACTAGCAGTATAGCCCGGCATTGCTCAGGTGTAATGAAAGCTTTGAAACTAATCCATGGTCCTGGAGCTCAGACTCTTTGGACGTTGGCACGAAAGACTAAAAAGCAATAGTTGTTTCCAGTTAAAACGAAACTGTAGACTGAAAGAAAAATGAATGGATGTAAGTCAAATTTTGATCTCCTGGTATCGATATCAAATAAGTTTTTCATCGTAAACTGAATTTTGAAGGCTAAATAAGTCCTCTGAGTAAATGGTATCATGGCTGAGACTAAGAACTACAATTATACCTACTTAGAACCAAACGCAAAGCAAAAACTAAAATAAAAGGGATGAAAAAAATACAGACATACAGGCAGATAAACAGACACACACACAAACATCTTGCCTTTTATATATATATATTATTGATTTTCTGCACTATTGTAAGAACTGCAACCTTGAAACTTCTGAATATCGTTTTTTATGTCTTTGTCTATAAGTGTATGAAATTTGATTAAAATTGGACCACTCCTTCTATAACCCGATTTTTTATTATCGATTTTCAATATTTATTGGGGATACCTCGACACAAAACTTAGGTAAGAACACTCACAGACACTTATAATACAACTGTGTAAATTTTCAAGAAATTCAGTTCAAGCGTTTCGGAGTCTATAGATAACGGACACATACACACACACAAAGTTCCATTTATAAATAAGTTTAGGTTTATATATATATATATATATATATATATATATATATTTCTCTTCTGTCATGCTCATGGAGAGACAGACAGTAGTGACACAGTGTCAGTTCAGTTCATTCTCTTTACTACCAGTTATTAAACTTTACTACCAGTAATGAAAGCTCTTGTTATGTGTTTGCTTTGTAACAGTGCCTTATTATTATTTTTTTTAAATATTTATTTCATCAAGTAGTGAAGAATATACATATATCCTCTCTATTATAATAAAATTTGTTGTGTATCCTTATTTGTATATATTTTGCTTGTCTGTCATAAAAAATAAAACTAGCTTTAAAATGTTAAGTCCCATGTTGAGTGTAGGGCTGCCCCATCACCATCATACCATATTTTTTTGTGAATAAAACTTAAAATTTCATAGTTACTCAGATTCACTGTTCCCTGTACCTTTTTTTTTTGTGTGTATAATATGAGTTTAGTATAATATTACACTGTGTTTCAGAAGCTAAAGACAGGGAATAAATTACATCTCTGAGTATTATACATCCTCATAGTACAGCTATCCCTATATTTCTTTCTTTTATTATCATATCGCCTTAAGCAAGGCATTTTATTACCACTGTTTTGCAGGGGGTTACATAGGAGGAAAGTTATGAGAAAGAGTGACAGGTTATAGGGGGTGTCAGGAAGTGGGTAAGAGAAGGATGAGAATACTAATGAGAGTGGAGTGGACGGAGAAAGGAGCATGAGAAAGAGGATGCAAGTCAGTGAGATAGGAGATGACTATTGACTTTACATTTAAATTCTTGGTGATTGTAGCTGTTGTGGAAGCAAGTAAATGAAAGGAAATTCCACAGGCAGGAAGTACGAGAAAAGAAGCTACTGGAGTAGAATTTATGTTTACAATTTATTGGTTTTACAGTAAAAGGGTGGGATATAGTTGCTAATCTTGTGGCTCGAGTAAATTTATATATCGTGGGCACCAGTGAACTAAGTTCATTTGAGCACAAGCTGTAAAAATATTTGTAGAAGAGACACAGAGAAGCCACATTGCGCCGGTGAGAAAGTGACTGTATCTGAGCTGCCAAGTCAGGATCTATTACATTACAGATTCTCCATTGGATTTTGTCAAGGACACCCAGGTGGATAGCAGGAGCACCCAACCAGATATGGCAGCAGTATTCAATGCACGGGCAGATGATAGGTTTATATATGTGCAGGATTGTTTCAGGCAGAAAAAACTTCCTGGCTCTACACAGAGAACCAATTTTCTTCACAGTAGATTTAGCTATGGATTCTATATAGTCATTCCACTTGAGGTCTTTTGTGAGAGTTAAGCCGAGGAAGTGCAGTGTTTTGCTTTCAGGGAGACTAGCCTTATTCATGCTAATGTGGAGTAGGAGCAATTGTCTGTGAGGGTTAATAGATAGCAGCTTCATTCTGGAAGCATTAAAATTCACAAGCCATTTCTTACCCCAGTCCACCACGGATTGAAGGTCATTTTCAAGCTTGGCAGCGAGGTTTGCTTTTTAGCCTCAGCAGATTTTTGATCGATGCGAGAGTAAACTGTAGTGTCATCATCGTATATGCCTACTTGGAATCTTATTATATCTGGGAGATCAGTGATGTAGATAAGGAAAAGCATAGGACCTAGAATAGAGCCTTGAAAGACACCCGCATTTGTATGACAGTGTTGGGAGGTATGTCCGTTCAATACTACCTTCATTGTGCGATTTGAAAAGAATGACTGGATAAAGTCAAACAATTGTCCAGTTATACCATAACTTTGCAGCTTGCGTAGAAGAATTATTGTTTTTTGAAAAGTCGTATTATATTGTCTATTAAAATCTTAATGCCATACATATATTTCTCTAAAATATCTTACTTTTTACAGTGTTAAAGAATAGAACCTAATGCTTAGCTGTTACATGTTTCTTCTAATTTCCATTTTGAAAAATTATTTTTGTGGGAAAGGTGCATTCTTATAATATTAATGTTATCAAAACATAACACATCTTGTGTACCATTTTCCTTAAAGCTTTTTCTTTGTCCACATGTTCCCTTCATGTATTCATGTCCACATGTCTCCTTCATGGTATCCTCATCATCTTTCTGTAGAACGATATTACTGATGCCACAAGTCTTTTTTTTTTTTTTTAAAATCAATTTACCCCAAGCAAGGGACAAGTGTCTACTTGAAAATAAACTTTAGGATAAGAAACTAGAAAACCAATTCTAAACAGGAATTAAGGCATAAACCTCTACTCCTGTGCAATATTTATTTTATTTTTTTCCCTAGTCTGTCAGTCAGTCTCTTTCTTTCTTTCTTTTTTCTTGTTGACCAGCTGTAGCTACCTTGGTGTATCGGTCACACTGGCTATTTAATTGACTCTCCCATGCCCCAACATTCTCTGGCCAAAAAGTTAAATTTTTTTTTTTTCCTCAACTCACTGGCAAAAACAATGTGTGTTTTGGGATGGAATCAACTATCTTGAATATTGTTAAAAGTAAGCTAATTTTTTTTATTTTTTGGGGTTTTTTTGCCTAATTTTTGCTTAATTTTAAACTTTTCATGCCTAATTGAAGGATTGGTTTTGTTTTTTTAGCAGAAATTTCTTTGACTGGACTTTAACTAAGTTAAAACTTAGCAAGTCACCAACTTTTTTTTTTAGACAGAAAATGCTCATAATAATGAATATTTTTGTATTCTTAAAAAAATACTGAATCTAGGAAGCGAGACAAGACAGAAGAAGAAGAAAACTTGACTCCGTGTCCTTACTGTGATTCTGTCATCCCAGACACCCAGTTGGTGTGCCCAGACTGCAAGACGAATATTCCTTACTGTATTGCAACGGTAAGTAATGTGGAATTGAGATAGTGATCATGCCAGCATCAATACAATTAACTTTTCATTAGGATCAAAATTTTATCATATCTATTTCTCTCTCAAGTTCATTTTTTTTTAAATTACAAATTAGAGTAGATAGATCTATCGCCCAGTTCTCACTCCACCCACGTCTATTGAACAGGTTAAGAGGCTCACCCCTTGTTCCCTGTTTAGGATGTGGTTTCTGGCTTTCTCTTTTCAAATCTTCTCACTTTGTTTTTTTTTTTTTTTTTTTTTTTTCAATTGGAGTAGATAGATCTATCTATCGCCCGATTCTCACTCCACCGACGTCTGTTGAACAGGTTAAGAGGCTCATCCCTTGTTCCCTGTTTAGGATGTGGTTTCCAGCTTTCTCTTTTCAAATCATTTCACTATTACGTAGCCCCTGCACATCAGTGGCGTTACCACCTTGTTCGGGGTGATATGATTAAAAAAAAAAAAAATTTAGTATGTTTAAATTATTTTGTGGCAACTGAGGGAGTGATATTTTAATTTTGATATTGAGAAATGTAAATAATTTAAAGTGTTACTGTTTTCATATTTTGGGCTCATGAAATATAGTATAAACCTCATTCATGGTATAAAACTTATAAATGTTATGAAAATGATATAAAACTCATAACTGGTATAAAATTCATAAATTGTATAAAAATGGCATTAAACTCATAATTGGTGTAAAATTTGCATAAAACATAAATACTATAAAATAGTTTAAAACCTATGAATGGTATAAAAATTGCATAAAACTTATTAAATATTATGACACAAATAAATGGCATAAAATGGTTTAACACCCATGAATGGTATAAAATTCATAAATGGTAAAAAATGACATACAACTTATAGATTATAGGAAATGGTATAAAGATGGCATAAAACTCATAAATTAACTAGACTGAACCGTTCATATGATATGTTTTAGAATGTCTTATCTGTATGTAAAAACTAGTGTCTATTACTTTGTGATACATGAAATATGTAAAGTTGTTTTTTCGTTCATATCTAAGATTCAGTCAATTAAGTGCTATACGTGATACATGCTTGGGCAATCATGTCTCTTTTGAGACATGACTGACTGGGCAGAAGATTATCCCGCAGGAGGTTGCCATTGCTTTCTGCGGTAGACTGGTTGCCGATCAAGGCTTTAGAACCCAATCTGTCCTGTTATTTAACCCATAACTGGAAGGAATAGGCAGATTAATACCTTTCCCAAGGGTATTTGCACGTAGGTGAATGCAATGAATTCACCTGGAATTCGAAATCGGCTCCCCGATTTCTCGTTCTCGATTTCTCGTTCCGAGCCGATATCCAATGCACCACAATGCACATCTGCCATGATCTATGATTACAAACCAGATAAAGCTTTCATAGTTTTCATCCATAATTCCAAAATATGTCTGCATAAAATCCTGCAGCTAATATGCCATTCCTCTCAATATGATAAGTATCGAAAACATTACAAATTGTGACAATGATCACAAAATTTCTTTTAAAGATTTATGAAACATAATGCAGTAATTTAAAATTTAAAGTTCTCAGCATGGTTTCTAGGTTAAGAAAATAACCTAAATTTAATCATAAAAAATGAAAATTACTCTTACATGTTTAAAGCAGGTTTTAATGTTTTTGTTTTCCAAAATGAACTTCAGTTATGCCAACTAAAAATTAAACTGTTGTAAAAAATCTCTTGGAAATTGGCCGTAATCCAAAAATGAACATAGCAGGAAGGAAAATTAAATTAAAATATAAAGAAAGAAGAAAAATGACATATTTTTAAAATTTGAAAGAGAAACCTTATTTTTAAATATTGAAGTTTAGTGCACAATTATAAATTACTGAAAGAGAGAAAGAGAGATAAATAAATGAACTAATGTTTCTATAGAATACCCCCAAAATTCTTTGAGCAATTGCACAAATATTATTCACTTGTACTTACATTTTAGGAGGATGTGCGTTGTGGTGCGTTGGATATCGGCTCGGAACGAGAAATCGGGGAGCCGAGTTCGAATTCCAGCTGAATTCACTGCATTCACTTACGCGCAAATACCCTTAGGAAAGGTATTAATTCATCTATTCTTCCAGTTATGGGTTAAATAACAGGACAGATTGGTTTCTATAGCCTTGGTCGGCAACCAGTCTACCGCAGAAAACAATGGCAACCTACTGCGGGATAATCGTCTGCCCAGTCAGTCATGTCTCTTTCGAGACATGATCGCCCAAGCGTGTATCACGTATGGCACTTAACTGACTGACTTACATTTTGAATAACACACACACACACACACACTATTTAGTTCATTTTCAATTTTCTTCTTTTAGGCTTTCATTTTTTTTTTATTGGAAACAGCGTTACCCTCAATTTACAAAAACTCCTCCAGAATTAAAGTAGCTCGTGTAGAAATGTAAGATTCAATGTAAATTAGTGAATATAGGCTTGCTTAACTGGATTTTGGCAGCATTATTGCTTTTTACTGAAGATGCAATGAAAAACACATTTGCTGTCTGTTGCCTGTCAACTAGGTTCAAAGGTCAAGTCAGACTTTCTTGATCCAGAGGTGATGAAAGAATGGATGACCAAAAATGAAAACAAATCTTCATATTATTCACAATGGCAAAATATTGTAGGATTGGCAGCTTTCTCATATAGAAATTTCAAACCATGAATTGTTGGTAATACTATAACCTGTTATTATAAACTGATTTATTCAATCTGTAGTTTTCATCTTGCTTTGTTGTCACAACATTTCAACCTAAGCCTTTTTATTTAGTCCAAAACGCTAAACTATTCTCGTTCCACCATTGAGCTGAAGTGATGTCTCATATTCTCTTTCAAACACTCGCCTAAGGGACATAACTGTTGGTTAAGTGAATGCAATTTACCTAGCGGTTGTGAGTTCAATTCTTGGATCTTGCAGAAAGAATTTGTGGGCTCTGGTTGAGCAGGAAAAGCGAAAATGTTCTGCCACATATAAATGAAGAAGAATTAACCCTTCTGGGATTAACCTTTTGATATAAACAAGGGAATGAGAACAGTTTAAAACCCACTTGTGGAGTGAGCAGCCGTGGTCAAATGCAAAATAAGTAACAGAACTGTCTAACAAACAGAACTGATAAAGTTTTCAATAACAAGAAAAAGAACAGCCATAACTAATATAAGGCAAGCAAACACTATTAGTAAGAAAAATATTCAACAGAACAGAAGATAATGGTCGCCATTGAATTTGCATAATTTGAGATTGTAATTTACAGGCAGAGTAGGAAGCTGGAAAAGAGTTCCTCAGGGGAGAAAAAACTATTAGCATAGAACTCACAGTTTCATTAGTCAACTTCATCAGTAAATTGAGACAAAGCTGCCAATCTAGTACTGCATTTCAATTTGTAAAGTTATTATAAGTAAATATATATATATATATATATATTTTTTTTTTAATCATATCACCCCGAGCAAGGCGGTAATGCCACTGATGTGCAGGGGGCTACGTAATAGTGAAAAGATTGGAAAAGCTAAAGCCGGAAACCACATCCTAAACAGGGAACAAGGGATGAGCCTCTTAACCTGTTCAGTAGACGTGGGCAGAATATATATATAAAAATTATAAATGATATCTATACTTATATGTAAATATATATATATATATACATAAATTATAAATGATATAATATATATATATATATATATATATATATATATATATATAAAGGAAAACTTAACACGCCATTTAAATTCGTTATAAATTATAATTCATTTCAGTGAGCTTAATTAGCTCATTTCATCAGACCACACAATATTCATTCCATTTGGTACAAAAATTTTTGCCAGAATAAGCATTTCCTTTAGCTGAAGAGAGAAATATAAGAAAAAGGAAAAAAGAATCAGGACAAAGGTATTGGCGTCATCCCAGTTGGGGGTATCCAGACCAGTCGCAAAGATGTTGGCCACCAAGTCATTAACCGCCTACTTCTAATTCCATGAATGTGTATGTATGTGAAACCCAACAAATTAACACAGCCAATGTATATTAACTTATTTCCACATGCGCACACATCCACATATGTACATACAAATGTGACTGTGTTTATGTTTGTACATACCTATAAACTTACATTTATTCATGTCCACTTACGAATCTTGCATTCATATATTCACATATATTTTCTAAATACATATATAAATATATATATATATATATATATAATCTAAACTTATTTATAAATGGAACTTTATCTGTGTGTGTGTGTCTGTCCGTTACCTATAGACTCCGAAACAGCTGAACCAATTTTCTTGAAAATTTACACAGTTGTACTATAAGCATCTGCAAGTGTTCTTAGCTTAGTTTTGTGTCAAGGTACTCCCGATAAATATCAAAAATTGATAATCAAAAATATCGTCTTATAGAAGGAGTGGTCCAATTTTAATCAAATTTGATACACTCATAGACAAAGACATAAGAAACGATATTCAGAAGTTTCAATTTTGCAGTTCTTACAATAGTGCAGAAAATCGATAATATATATATATATATATATAAACATGTTACGGAAATTAACGAATTTTAACGAAACTTGGTTATAAGCAACCGACAATTTGTAATGAATTATTTTGAACATTATTTTTACCGATACTTGTATTTAAGTAGATATTCTGGTTTTAATTAAACAGTATTTTTATATTTTTATCAACTGGCCTGATTATTTACAATAAATTTACAAGTGGTCAAGACGGTACCAGATCAAATGGTATACTTCCCCTATGTAATAGTGGTCGCAGGTTCGAATCCTGCTGGGTAGCACACATTTTCGTAATAAAAATTTATCATAAATAATCAGGCTGGTAGATATAAATATAAAAATACTGTTTAATTAAAAACAGAATATCTACTTAAATATGGGTATTGGTAAAAATAATGTTAAAAATAATATCTATATATATATATATATATATATAGTATATCGAGGCAGCAAGTAATTTTCTAAACATATGCTATTAAATATAAGAGACAATGAATGTCTATTGTGTTTAATCATGAGCCGTTCTAAACGTCGTATTTTTGCTTTAATTTCAGTTGAAAATAAAGACAAAAATTCTCCAACATTTGGATAATTATTTATTGGTTTTCTTCTAAGCTTTCGGCTCACATGAGCCATCTTCAGAGAGGTTGTTTAAACTGAAATATTATAAAATGAACCATCACCGACGATTTTATTTTGTATTGACATAAAACTTCGCTTGGCAACGGCAATAGTTACCAAAAATAATAAACACAGTTCTTAAGTTTGCGATGCAGTTTTATGACGTCACACCGTGGGATGGCGCGAAATGACAACAAAACCATGTAGTCAAATGCAATGTAATATGTTATTTCCTGTTTTAAAGTTGATTTTATTGAGTGTTGGTTGTTTTGATTTGATGTACATGGCCTCCAATATCTGCAGGTTCCTCTTACTGTGTGTATGAGTAAGGATCACCATATTGTTGACCAAAATCTGTCTGATATTACCTACATGTTTATGTTTTTCAGAGAAATGTTGTTTCTCTGATCAGAAAGATGACATGTAAGTCTACGGGAGAGTGTGGTTGTAGTAAAACCAATATATGTACTAGGTTTTTGATTAGTATCAGAGATTAGTATCAGATATATATATATATAAAGGCAAGATGTTTGTGTGTGTCTGTTTATCTGTCTGTATGTCCTTTATACAAATCCACAATTTTTATCTGATTCTCACCAAACTTCACACAAATATTATTTAGGCTGAGTCTGAGCTCCAGGACCATGGATTAGTTTTAAAGCTTTCATTACACCTGAGCAATGCTGGGTTATACTGCTAGTGTGTGTGTGTGTGTGTGTATATATATATATATATATATATGTTCTTTGTATGTCGAAAATTAACAAGAATTAATGAAACTGATCTGATGAGTGTTTTTTAAATTTTCGAAATAATTGTTGGTAATGGATTATTAGAATATAGCTCTTGAGTTTGTGGAGAGTCCAGCATGTCCAAAACCTGTCAAATACTTTTGAGATATCAAGAGCTATAGCCTGAGCTTTGCCATTCTTTAGATAAGCTTGATAAGCTTCTGTTTTATAAGCTTGATAGAAAAATTAGTGATAATCAGTGATTGTTTGGATAATTCATCAATGTGTGGATGATTTCAATTTTTTCTCTTCATTTGACATTTGGATAATCAAAGTTTGGAAAATCAAAGGAATATTGTATTAAGCATTAACAGTACTAATTTGGATTGCCATTTATTTTAATTTCTTCTTTGTTGTTATTTTCAGGGTTGTCACATCAGGAAAAAGGATCTTACTGAATGTCCAAAGTGTCACTTTCCTGCAATTCATTCAGAATTTTTAAAGTGAGTTCATTTTTTTTTTTAATTTGTTAATGGATTCTTAATAATAATTGCCAAGGTGACAATTCAAAAATGGGAAGAAGAATAATAACTTGATAAAAGAATTGAATAGCAGAATAGAATGGGTTCTGTAAACCTTGGCTGGCAACCAGTCTACCGCAGAAAGCAATGGCAACCTACTGCGGGATAATCTTCTGTCCAGTCAGTCATGTCTCTTTCGAGACATGATCGCCCAAAGTGTGTATCACATGTGGTATTTAACTGACTGAATATAATAGTTAGAGATATGATTAAAGTTTTTACTGGTCATAAAGTGGGGGTCGGTTTTTTATTGTTATTAAGTAATAAACTGATCCCCTACTAATTAATACTTTATAATACATTTCTTCCCCTTCTCTCTATGAGTCAAATAACAGGACAGATTGGGTTCTATCGCCTAGGCTGGCAACCAGTCTACCACAGAAAGCAATGGCATTCTACTGCGGGATAATCTTCTGCACAGTCAGTCATGTCTCTTTCAAGACATGATTGCCCAAAGCATGTATCACATATGGCACTTAACTAACTGAGCTATTCTAATTCCCGGTGTTTGAAGAAGGGGCATGCCAGTTTTTTTGTTTTTTTGTTTTTTTTGTTTTTTTTTTTGGACAATCATCCCTCTCTGCTTGCAATTGTTCAGCGCACTCTTTTGTGTGCATGTGTACACTGTTTATATAGACTTCTGTCTGGGAAATTGACATAATTAGCTTCTTGACAAAAACAATTTTGCTAAGTAAGCCAAATGGTTTTCTGCCAAATGCTTTTCGGTTTGGCCCAAAATTTTTAACAGTTTACATTTCTGAGATGAGGTATTGTAACTATTTGCACTGTTTACATTATTACACTGATGTGCGTTGTGTTGCAGTAGATATTGACTCAGAACGAGAAATCAGAGAGCTGAGTTTGAATTCAAGTTGAATTCCTTGCATTGACTTATGCACAAATACCCTTGGGAAAGGTATTAATCTGTCTCTTCCCTCCAGTCATGGGTTAAATAACAGGACAGATGGGGTTCTATAGCCTTGGCTGGCAACCAGTCTACCGTAGAAAGTAATAGCAACCTACTGCAGGATAATCTGCTAAATCAGTCATGTCTCTTTCAAAACATGATCGCATAAAGGGTGTATCACGTAGAGCAATTAACTGACTGAATAGTTGGAAACATGATTAAGGCTTTTACTGGGCATAAAGTGGGGGATCGGTTTTCTATTGTTATTAAGTAATAAACTGATCCCCCAATAATTACTACTTAATAATATAATACATATCCCTCCCTCTAACTAGGAATCAAATAACAGGACAGATTGGGTTCTATAGCCTTGCCTGGCAACCAGTCTACCCCAGAAAGTAATGGCAACCTACTGTGGGATAATCTTCTGCCCAGTCAGTCATGTCTCTTTCGAGTCATGATTGCCTAAGCATGTATTAAGTATGGAACTTAACTGACTGACTGTCGTTATTTGGACTGTTATTCTCATCTTTATTGTCATATTCCCAACATATCCTCAATCTCATTCTGTGAGAGAGAAGGCTTCACTGATGTGGACAATAATCCCACGTCTGCACAATAATAAAAAGAACCAATGAAGAAGAATGTTCACATCCCCAAGAATACATGGCCCCGTATATAAAAGTATTAAGTAATCCGCAATTTCTACTCCAACAGTTTCTTTTCTCGCATTTCCTGCCTGTGGAATTCCCTTACACATACTTGCTTCCCCGACAGCTACAATCTCCAGGAGTTTAAATGTCATGTCAATAGACACTTCCTAACATGCATCCATTCTCTCAAACACTCTTCCCATCTACATCCTTACCCGTCTATCACCCTCCTTCTGACATTTCCTATATCTAACCACTCTTTCTCACCACCTTCCCCTATGTAACCCCCTGTGCAATAGTGGCAGTGGAATGCCTGCTTGGGGTGAAATGATTAAAAAAAAAAAAAATCCAGTATCTTGACACTAAAGAGTTGTGAGTTCAATACCTGGCCACAGCAGAGGTGAACAATTTGAGAGTTGATTTGCAAAAGGGAAATAACTGAAACAGATATACAGAAAAGTCATGGCCACTTCTATAACCTGAAGAAGGTCGGAGTATACAATGTCCGAAAAATCATTATAATGACAATAAAAATTAGGACAACAGCCCGAACAATATGAACAGGATTTTAAGTTTCCAAAATTACACTGAAATTAATGCAAATATGACAAGTAAGTTTCCAAGTAAACTAACCCTAGAATGACCAAAGATCCTGTGGATTTTTGGCAAACTCATCAGTCATCTCATGCCAGCACTCCCAGGAACATGGAGTTGGGCCAGTGGTGTCAGTTAGACTGAATCTTACTAAATCTTTCTTACTTTAATGCAAGTTCAAGCTCTTCTGAAGACCTCCTCGTAAGTATTTTGAGAGTTTTAATATTTTTGAACTTCTTTTTTTTCTATCAGTGTCCAATCCAAATAAACGACTCTCATATTTTTCTTCCTTCCAATATCTCTACTTCTTTGCTCGGTCGCTTAATGCCTCAAGTCACTAACCACTTTCCAGGCATTAGTATGACTCAACTGCCCTGTTACAATTGCTGCCAATTTAGTACTGCACTTAGATTCATGAAGGCACCTCGGCGTGGCGTAATGGTTAGCAAGCTCGTCTCTCTAGAATCATTATAACTGATTAGTCAGTTCGATCCTCACTGGGTACCCCCTATTTTTGGCCGTGTGTCACATCTAAGCTACGCTTAGAAAATCAACCCTACCCCATAAAAAACAGTTTGCTACGGAAACAGCAAAAATGCTACTCTACACACCATTGGGTGTAACGGAAATGTTTATTATTATTAGATTCATGAAGTCTATGTACGATAGAGGAAAATAATATCATATATTGAATAACACATAAATGTGGCACAATGCCAAAAGTGGGAATATGGAAAGGCAGGTCTTCAATTTGTCTTATCTTAAACTATGATTACTGACTCAAATATACCACAGTATTCCTTATACCAAAACAACACATTCTTACCATTTTTACTACAGTCACCATAATGCCCCAGAGTCTCTATGTAGTCCAAACTAGTTTTCATATGTACAATTTGTCTAGCTATGATTACTGACTCAAACATACCACAGTATTCCTTATACCAAAACAACACATTTTCACCATTTTTACTACAGTCACCATAATACCTCAGAGTCTCTATGTAGTCCAAACTAGTTTTCATATATACAATTTGTCTGTGGAGGGTGGAGAATAAAAATAACAGCATTTAAAAAAGAAACATCTGCATCTTAAGGACAAAAACAACTGAATTTCTGGGACTTATAAACCTAATGTTCAGTAATCATTATTTTTACCAGAGTTCATATTGCAATTTTTTTATGTTTTTCTCTAGTACTTTTTGATGTTAATGGTTAGAGAAAACCATTAACATAAAAAATTGCAATATGAACTCTGGTAAAAAAATTGTTTACAGAACATTAGATTTATAAGTCCCAGAAATTCAGTTGTTCTTGTCCTTAAGGACACATGGATATAAATATTGGTTAGTTCCAGTGTCATAACCCAAAGAGTTGTGAGTTTAATACCAGTCAACAGAAGTGGTGAACAGGTAACTTAGAGAGTCCGGTTAGAGGGAGATAACTCATGACTATCAAAAGAGGCTTCACACAAGGAATGAGAATGATATACCCCAGTGATTATAATAAAGGGGTTGGTTTCAAATTCTTAGCACCTGAAGAAGGCAGGAGCGTACAACAACTGAAACGTCGTACAAATGGCAACAAAGATGATGACTATAGTCGAAATAATGTAAATAGTGTGAGTTTGTTGATGTTCATGGACAACTCTAACGCAGGCTTGATAAGAGTAAGTTACATAGGTTCATCTTTGTCAAACTATGAAATTTAGGTATTGTATGAAAAAAAGTTTTAAAAAGCAAAGGATTTGGTTCAATAAACAAATGGTAAAATACATTAAACAGAATTTTTAAGCCCCCTTTAAAAGACACCCAAAATGAAAATTAAGTGAAATAGGTAAGAATATATGAAGGCAGATTTGTCAACCTTTTTTTTTCACAACTAAATGCTGTGCTACTCAGTGAAACAAACAATAAAAATTAAATGGCTACACACATCTCACAAGTTGACACATTAACAAAACAGAACTTGTGTGATATTCAGAATGGGATTATAAGCAGTGAGACCATGAATATTTCGTGGCAGCTCAAACAAATATTAATTTTTTTTTTTTTGAAGGCACACAAAAGGATGTTTTAAGAAGAAGTGAAACAATTTAAAAAAGAATATGACTTTTTATGTATGACTAACAGTATAGCAAGGCGTTGTTCAGGTGTAATGAAAGCTTTGAAACTAATCCATGGTCCTAGAGCTCAGACTCTCTGGACGTTGGCACAAAAGACTAAAAAGCAATAATTGTTTTCAATTAAAGCGAAAGAAACCGTAGACTGAAAGAAAAATGAATGGATGTAAGTCAAATTTTGATTTCCTGGTATAGATATCAAATAAATTTTTTTTGTTGTAAACTGAATTTTGAAGGCTAAATAAGTCCTCTGAGTCAACAGTCTCATGGCTGAGACTAAGAACTACAATTATACCTACTTAGAGCCAAACCTGAAGCAAAAACTAAAATAAAAGGGCTGAAAAAATACAGACATGCAGGCAGATAAACAGACACACACACACAAACATCTTGCCTTTTATATATATATATATATATATATTATTGATTTTCTGCACTATTGTAAGAACTGCAACCTTGAAACTTCTGAATATCGTTTCTTACGTCTTTGTCTATGAGTGTATCAAATTTGATTACAATTGGACCACTCCTTCTATAACCTGATTTTTTTCGATTATTGATTTTCGATATTTATCGGAGGTACCTCGACACAAAAGCTAGCTAAGAACACTCCCAGACGCTTATAGTACAACTGTGTAAATTTTCAAGAAAATTGGTTCAGCCATTTTGGTAACAGACACACACACACACACACACACACACACACAAAGTTCCATTTATAAATAAGTTTAGATTAGATAAAGAAGTCTGATGAACACTAATAAGATAGAGACTTGAAGTGGCCAGCTTATTTGCTTAATCTTAACTGACTAAAAATTTGTTGAGTATTCTACAGATGAAGATTTACATTGGTAGACAGTGATTTGCAAATAAAGGTAAACTTTTGAATGCTGTTTTGCATGCTATGCCATCTGTTTCGTATAAAGAAATACAACAGCTTACAAAATCAATAACTGAACATGTAAAACTGGTTTCAGAACATGGAGCTTACATTTCACATGGATGTTGCATTTATAATTTTGTTATTGTTGCATTGACATGTAACAGTTTAACGAGCCAGAAATCAACATTTCATAAGTAGAAATGTAGAAATGGCGTTTGAGGGTTAAAATTTAAATAAACAGAAAATTAAAATATGCTTTGTTAAATTCAACTTTACCTTAACAAGGGTATGAACCCCGGATCAGAAATTGAAAGAAGGAAATGTGAATTTATGTTGATAGCTGATAAAATGAGTTTAATGCATTTTCAAATGCAGATATCAGTGTGAAATGCCTTTTTCACCAAAACAGGATTAGGTGTGCTGATAGATGGCACTTGAATATGTTTTATTTTTGATGTTTTCTTCTAGTGTTTTCAGAGAAAACCATTAACATAAAAAATTACAATATGAACTCTAGTAAAAAAAAATGATAACTGAACATTAGGTTTATAAGTCCCAGAAATTCAGTTGTTCTTGTCCTTAAGAACACATGGATATAGACAGTTATTTCCAGTGACATAACCCAAAAAGTTCAATACCAATCAAAAGAAGTGATGAACAAGTAACTTAGAGTGTCTGGTTAGAGGGAGATAACTCATGACTATCAAAAGAAGCTTCACACAGGGAATGAGAATGATATACCCCAGTGATTGTAATAAAGCATATGACTGAAACGTTGTACTAATGGCAACAAAGATGAGGATAATAGTCCGAATAATGTAAATAGTGTAAGTTGATATTCCTGGACAATTCTAATGCAGGTATGAACTCCACCTGGGTGGTCACAGTGTTTGTTTGAAAAGGGTTACTACATGGGTTGAAAACTGGTAAAGGTGAAATTAATTTGAATCTAGGGACTAGAGAGAAACCAGATGACCCTTTTCCACAACAGTTATCTGCAAATTTTATAATTATCATTATTTTAGATTTGTAGTAGGGAATCCTTCACTGGTGAGAGAGCCATCTGGTTAACTCATGGAAATATGAAGATAATGAAATGTGAGCATTGTAAATTGTCACTTTTTTGGGTTCTGTTTAGGTAAACTGAAGCCATTAATCATTGTTATCAGAATGATAAGCCAGTGCATATTTTACTTGGCAGTCATTTTCCATGAAGAGAAGAAAAGGATTTGGTTTGATGACATACCCACATTTCACTAAACACACAGACATGGTGAATACCAAGGACCCTCAGACATCTAAACATCTAAACTTATTTATAAATGGAACTTTGTGTGTGTGTGTGTGTCCGTTACCTATAGACTCCAAAACGGCTTAACCGATTTTCTTGAAAATTTACACAGTTGTGCTATAAGCATCTGCGAGTGTTCTTAGCTAGGTTTTGTGTCATGGTACCCCCGATAAATATCGAAAATTGATTATCGAAAAATCGGGTTATAGAAGGAGTGGTCTGATTTTAATCAAATTTGATACACCCATAGACAAAGACATAAGAAACGATATTCAGAAGTTTCAAGGTTGCAGTTCTTAAAATAGTGCAGAAAATCGATAATATATATATTTATAAATCAATACCAGGAAATCAAAATTCTTTCAGTCTACTGTTTTGCTTTAACTGGAAACTTTTTAATCTTTTATGCCAACGACCAAAGAGTTCAGAACCATGGATTAGTTTTAAAGCTTTCATTACACCTGAGCAACGCCGGGCTATACTGCTAGTCATTTCAAAGAAGTTAAATTTTTTAGACTTTTTTTTTCTTTTTATATTAAATTTTGTTAAGTTTATAGAATGCATTTGGTTTGTTTATCAAAGAAATTTTCTTTTCCTCCTCTTAAGTCAAACACTAGTGCTTGATCATAAACAGCAACCAGAAGCAAACAGTTACATCACACTTTACAGGAGATTGATTTTCTCCAGGAACACAGAATTTGAGTCTAACTATTGATGATTGCCTTCAAACAAACAAGTAGAACTTCTTCTATGTGCCCTGTCCCTTCAGGATGTAGGCGATCATGGCTTTCCATGTTTCCCTATTCCTGGTGGCTCCGAGCACGCCTTTTCCTGTTACACCATGCAGTCCTCGTTTCGTCATCTACCTGATTAGATCCTTCAAATATGTTATCCATTGCTTTCTCCTGTCTCTTTTTCCTTTCCCGCTATCTGGCCTGTTAGTATCAGATTCTCCAAGCCCTCCTTCCTCATTTCATGTCCCAGGAACTTCAGCTGTCTCTTCCTGATGCTCAGTATTAATTTCCTTTTTGTTTCCATCATTTCCAAGACCTCATCATTGCTCACATGCTCGATCCATGATATTCGCAGCATCCTTCTGTAGAACCACATTTCAATTGCTTCAAGTTTTTCCTTCATCTTTGATGGTATTGTCCAACATTCACTGCCATATTGAAGGACGGACTAGGAAAGGCTTAATCTCTGCTCAAGTGAAGCAGGACAAAAGAAATTTACCAGCCTTATTGGCACTTGTTCCCGGGTATGATGTAGTCGGCTGATACTGGCAGATTACCAGATCCACTCATTTGTAGCTGGTGCAGCAAACCGACCAATTCTAATTGAGTGTTGTGACAAGTTAACCACACCCCAGTCCTCACTGTTATACACACTTTTCAAATTTTTGTTCAAAACATTTGTAAATTTTTGACATATTTTGTAATTATGACTTTAAATGATAAAAATTTATCTTTTTTTTTTTTTTTTTTTTTTTTTTTTTTTAGTTTCAATAACTTGGTAAAGAATGTTAAACTTGGTAAATCCAGTAACATTCAAAAGACTTTTCTGGTATAATGTCTGACTATTACATCATTTCTTATAATTTATATGTATGAAAAATTCTGAACATTAATCAAGCAAATATTTTCATGAATTCCTTCAATTAGGTTATGATCTAAAACCCTCTAAATTAAACCAGAGACCTGAACCGAAATCAGTTAGGTTATGACCTGAAACTCTCTAGATTAGACCAGAGACCTGAACCCAAATCAGTGCAAAGTCTCTATGTCACCTTTTCAGTTAATTTGAGGTGTTAACGTCATCTGCTGATAAAACCGAATGCTTTGCCTCTAAATTCTCCCCAAACTCTACTCTTGACTCATACTCCTTTCTAACTCTCTTCTAGAACTCTCTCCTAGAACTGAGTTTCTTTATGTAACTCCTTCCATAGTTTCTGCTATAGTTTTTAACTTGGAATTCCACAAAGGATGTGGACCCGATAGTATTCCTGTAATAGTCATTAAGAAGTGTGTTCCCAAACTGGAACACACTTCTTAATGACTTAATGATAGTGTTTTCTCTAAACTGAATAGTATAGGCTACAAATCCTATATCATCCATCAACTAACTAAAACACACAAAGTAAAATTGCACACCCACAAAATCGGATCAAACGGCTAAAAGCACTTTGGAAAAACCCAAAGTAAGATTGCATACCCACAAAATCAGATTCAAATGACTAAAAGCATTTTGGAAAAAGCCAACTAAGAAAAATTTCTCAAGTCAGTGTGAAAAGCAAAATTCTGGATACCGATTGGATAGTAAATAGAAAATTTCACTCCTAAAGAAGAAAATGCCTCTGGAAGCCAGTCACATGACCAGATCTAACTAATTAACCCTGACTCATAAGGCTGATCATTCCAACAGTCAAAATAATAGCTGGTGTCCAAAATGACTTCAACACCATCGTTAAGTGAGGCATGACTAGTCACTTTTAACACCTCCAAAACTAAACTTCTCTTCATTAATCATCTGAAAGACTTCTCTCTTCCTTTCATCAGCATGGCTGATGCTAACCTCCAGAAAAGTGACTCGTTGCACCTTCTCGGGCTAACATTCTCAGTAGTAGTAGAAAGACTATATTGAACCCATCAGGTCAGCTAATAAGAAAGTCAGTTCATTGTTTCGTGCGAGATAAATTTTTCTGGAATCTATCTTACTTATAAGTCTACCATTTGTTCATGCTTAGAATGTTGCTGCCATATAAGGTCTGGTGACCCTGCAATTTACTTTGAGCTCCTTGACAAGATTCAAAGAAGAATCAGCAATATTATTGGTCCTGATCTGGTGGTTCAGTTTTTTTACCATAAGGTTGTTTCTCTGCTATTTTTTTTTTAATAAATATTTTCACGGTAATTGTTCAGATGAGCTCTTTGCTTTGATACTTAGACATTATAAATTTTAAGTGCAAGACTAGACTGGTGTTGAGATCTCGTCAATTTAAGCTGACGAAGCTGTAAGTTCTATGCGAAGTCTTTTCCCATATTTCTTGCTTGTGGAAATTTTTTCCAGCTCTATGCTTTCCTGCCAACTTTAATCAGTAAAAATTCAAATGCAGTGTCAATCACTGTCTACTGTCCTGATACTTTTGATGTTCCTACACCCAAGAATTCATTGAACGTCAGTAAGACAGTTAAGTGCCATACATGATACACGCTTTGGGTGATCATGTCTCAGAAGAAACATGACTGACTGGGTAGAAGATTGCTCCAGTAGTTTGCCATTGCTTTCTGCAGTAGACTGGTTACCAACCAAGGCTATAGAACCCAATTTGTCCTGTTATTTGACTTATAGCTAGAGGGGGAAATTATGTATTATATTATTAAGTAGTAATTTGTGGGGGATTAGTTTATTACTTCATAACAATAGAAAACCAATCCCCAACTTTATGCCTAGTTGAAATCTTAATCATGTCTCCAATTATTATATTCAGACAGTCAGTTAAGTGCCATACATGATACACGCTTTGGGCAATCATGTCTCAAACTAGACATGACTGACTGGACAGAAGATTATCCCGCAGTAGGTTGCCATTGCTTTCTGCAGTAGACTGGTTACCAACCAAGGCTATAGAACCCAATCTGTCCGATTATTTAACCCGTAACGGTGGGGTAGACGGATTAATACTTTTCTCAAGAGTATTTGTGAGTAAGTGAATGCAAGGAATTCAACTGGAATTCGAACTTGGCTCCCCGATTTCTTGTCCTGAGCCGATATCCATTGCACCACAATCGAACGTACAAGTATGATTTTCAGAAAGAAGAAACATACAAAAATACTAGAGAGTGACCCAAAACATAAAAACTACAAAGTAGGTACATTGGTGAACTCACCAAAAAGAGAACTAATAAATATTTACTAGTAAAAAATCTGAAAAGGTATAATGTTATGAAGCACATAGTACGCCTCCCCCTTCTGGTGACACGAATGAACTAGTCTAGACACCTTAAATAAAGAAATTTGAGTCTTAAAATACTGTTGGAGTTAGTCTAGAGTATTTCTGACAAACATCACAGAAAGGAGCTTATCCAAGACTTATTATTATAAATGGTAGAAAGTGAATTATAACAAACTAGCAGTATAGCCCGGCATTGCTCGGGTGTAATGAAAGCTTTAAAACTAATCCATGGTCCTGGAGCTCAGACTCTTTGGACGTTGGCACGAAAGACTAAAAAGCAATAGTTGTTTCCAGTTAAAGCGAAATCGTAGACTGAAAGAAAAATGAATCGATGTAAGTCAAATTTTGATTTCCTGGTATCGATATCAAGTAAGTTTTTTCGTCATAAACTGAATTTTGAAGGCTAAATAAGTCCACTGAGTAAATGGTATTATGGCTGAGACTAAGAACTACAATTATACCTACTTAGAGCCAAACCCGAAGCAAAAACTAAAATAAAAGGGCTGAAAAAATACAGACATACAGGCAGATAAACAGACACAAACACAAACATCTTGCCTTTTATATATATATATATATATATATATATTATCAATTTTCTACACTATTGTAAGAACTGCAACCTTGAAACTTCTGAATTATAACAAATAGAATAATTTATGCTATCTTTTAATTTTTTTTTTCCTTTATAACCATATTGCCCCAACCAAGCCATTTTACTGCCACTGTTGTGCAGGGGGTTACATAAGATGAAAGTTATGAGAAAGAGTGACAGGTTATGGGGGTGTCAGGAAGTGGGTAAGAGAAGAATGAGAATACTAATGGGAGTGGAGTGGACGAAGAAGGAGGGATGAGAGAGAGGATCCAGGTTAGTGAGATAGGAGATGACTATTGAATTTACATTTAAATTCCTGGAGATTGTAGCTGTCAGAGAAGCAAGTAAATGGAAGGGAATTCTACAGGCAGGAAGTGCAAGAAAAGAAGCTGATGGATTAGAATTTGTGTTTACAATTTATTGGTTTCACATTAAAAGGGTGGGACCTAGTTGCTAATCTTGTAGCTTGAGTAAATTCGTATATAGGGGGCACTGGTGAGCTAAGTTCATCGGAGCAGAAACCATGAAAGTATTTGTAGAAGAGACACCGGGAAGCCACATTGCGCTGGTGAGAAAGGGAATTGGACACAGACTTTCTTTCATTGACATGGTTTAATTGGATCAAAGAATTTTCAATAATTGGATAAAAACTTCATCACTGGTTGCTATATTTTTGTATGTTTTCATACATTTTTAATGAATAGTCAAACTGTCATGGAATAATTCTACTTTATAATATTACTTTAATAATATAATATTACTTTAATATTATAATATTAATAAATAATACCAGTGATAATATGGATATTTTTTTCTTTTTCAATTGCAGAATCCTGGATGCAGAAGAGAAATGTCCAATGTGTGCCGAGACAGTTCTCCTCGACCATCTGAAGAACATTACTGACCCTAATATTTTTTTATACACAGAAGAATCCGGTGCCTAATTCTCGATTGGATGACATTTACACATCACCCTGTTGAAAATCATTCTATTTAATCCCTGATTTCCTTCTTGACACCTTTTATTTTCATCCGTTCAGTGCACCTCACTATTTACAAGGGTCGGTTGAAATGTAACTCCATCTCTCTTCCTTAATTAAGAGAAAATTAAGCGTCACTCATACAAAAGAGAAGGTTATGTTATTTGGGGACATACATAGGTCAGCTGGAAAGTTCATTGGCTAACCAAGATGTAAATGTACATAGACACACCAGTTTGTTGACTAAAAGATATGCAAGTGTACCTAAATGTAAGTGTAACGCGAATGAAATCTAAAGTTTTATTTCCTGAACGATGACAATGTATATTAGATTTGCCTGCCTAAGTGTCCTTGCCATCAAGAAATTGTTCTTAAATAGGTGCTGTCTCGACAAATCACCACTGCATGTCAACTAAACCTGTGATTTTAATTTCAAATAAGTACCTCCTTCTAAATGTGCATACAATTTGATTATATCAAATCACAAAGGCAGAACAAATAAAAAAAAAAACATGGTTTGATTTTGGTTAGACTATTTAAAGAAATGCATACAACCATTGAAATATTGATTCCTGTATGATACCAAAGTTAAGCAACATTAAGCCTTGTCAGTACCTAGATGAGTGACTGCTTGAGAATACCAGGTGATGTAATCTTGAATGTGTGGATGGTTGAATAGTTAATGTGTCAGAATTGTTAATTAGATAGTTGAGATCTAATTCCAGGTTGGATTCATTATATTCCCTTATGTGCAAATACCCGGGGGGGGGGGAGTATGAATTCACCCCCTTTTCTCCCAGCTATGATTAATTAGTAAAACTTGTATCACTGAATCATTATTTCCAGAAAAAAATTCTTACACTCTAAAAAGTATTTCTGGCTTTAAATAACCTGCAAAAGGTTGATAATCCATAAAAAATGAATCAATCAATATTTAAAGAATAAAAGAAAATAGTTGTGATATATGAGGCCAACCAGCTGCTGTATTCTGGTACACTTGCATGTCTTTTAGTCAACCAACATTTATATCTTGGTCAACCTATGAACTTTCTAAATCAATCCTCGTATGTTAAATTAATCATTACCTGCTTTTGGCACCATATGCCAGGCCACAAATATCAGTTTAACATTGACAATAGTTCCATCGACTGAGTCACAAGTCCCCCACAGGAAGAAGATAATGACATCAGGGAATCTTTCAATAAAGAATTATCCATCCTTTAGTAGTGTGAGGCATTGTCACAGCGTAAGCATCTGTGGCATTCTTTAAACACCCCGTTTAAAATATAAATATATCATTTAGTTTTTAATTTTCTTGCTCTATATTGTCTTTAGTGTTCTTTCTGGTTTTTATAGGATAAATAAAAAACAAAAATCTTTATTTTGATAATCTAATTAAAAGGCAAATATTTTTAAAAAATGACTAAGTTTCAAAAATTCAGTCTGCAAAAAACAGGTTTCATTTTATTTTCAGCATGATCTCTTAAAACAATTTATGATTAATCTGACTCTGCAACAGTTTTTTTTTTTTTTCAACGTTCCAAGTGCTGAACAAGAACGTTACTTGTGATCATTGCAGACGTTTCTACTACAAATATTATAGACATTCTTTATCTTATATCGATTTGCTTGTAATTCATATAAATATGATTAAAACCAGAAACTCCTCGTTCAGTCCAACCTCTTTAATTCAGCACCCTATGGTTTGACACTTTTTAAATCAGTTACTTGTAGCTATCAGGGAAGCAATTATACAGAAAGGAGTTCCACAGGTGGGAAATGCAGGAAAAGAAACTGATTGAGTAGAAGTGGTGATTACATTTGGCTTTTTTGATAGTAAAAAGATGGGATCTTGTTACTAATCTAATAGCTTGATTAAATTCATGCAGAGAGGCCACCAGAGAAGTAAGCTCATCAGAGCAGAAGCCATGAAAATATTTGTAAAAAAGACAGAGGGAAGCCACATCTTGTTGGTGATAAAAATGACTGAAGTTGAGCTGCCAAATTGGGATCAATTACATGGCAGTTTCTTTTTTGTATTTTGTTGAGAACCCCAAGATGAATAGTAGGAGCGCCTGACCAGATATGACAACACTATTCAATGAACGGACAAATGGTAGATTTGTATATGTGCAAGATGGATTATGACATGAAAAACTTTCTGGTCTGATACTGTGTCTTGACGTTCCCAGCAGTGGCTGTAGCTATTGATTCAATGTAGCCATTTCACCTGAAGTCAGTTGAGAGATTGAGGCTGAGGAGGTGCATTGCATTGCTTTCAGGGAGACTAGCATGATCCATGCGGATAGGAGGTAGGAAAGTTAGCCTTTGGTGGTTAACCTACTGCAGTTATTATGGACAATTTTTACCTTACAATCATGCGTTTGTAATTTACACACATAGGATGACTAATACTCCCGAGTTCGAATTCCAGTTGAATCCATTGCATTCACTTACGCACAAATATCCTTGAGAAAGGTATTAATCCGTCTATTCCTTCCAGTTATGGGTTAAATAACAGGACAGATTGGGTTCTATAGCCTTGGTTGGCAACCAGTCTACTGCAGAAAGCAATGGCAACCTACTACGGGATAATCTTCTGCCCAGTCAGTCATGTCTCGAAAGAGACATGATCGCCCAAGCGTGTTTCACGTATGACACTTAACTGACTGAATACTCCCTGTAGTAACTTGACAGAGATTTTCAGAAAGCTGCTTGACTAATCATGAAAAATTAACTTCTCACTGTTGAGTATTGTGGACAAAAGTTGTTTGTCAAGTATCCAAAATTTGCATGGTACCGATGAAGATTGAAAAGATAATAAGGCAATGAAGCCACTAAAGCGCAAGTGGTTACTGGATTTGGAAGAATTAGGAACAGAAACATTACAAAGAAGTGATAAGAAGAGCAATGAAGAGGACAGTAGATCATGATTGGCATTGCATTTAAATTTTTGAAGATTATATATATAAAGAAAAATTAATGCAGACACGTTATTTCATGGTAAATCGGAAGTATAGGCCTATTTCAGGCGAACCATCATCAGCTTCTGTCTTTATTTTACAAAGGATTTTACGCGAATATGTACAGGATACTCCTTTGGATTCTTCTATACCCACACTGCTTGCTGATATATATATATATATATATATATATATATGTGTGTGTGTGTGTGTGTGTCAAGAAGTTTGTCACTTCCTTCATCTGAAGAAAAAAGCCCTGAGGAGTGAGGTCATCATGGTGTCTTCATGAAACTGCAACACTAGCATAACTCTGGTCAGTTAAGTGACAAACTTCTCCACATCAATCCTATTAACGCTCTGTCTCGATATTGAGCACTTTACAACAAAAATCCTGCTTGCCAAAATATCCTTTTATCAGTAAACTACTGAAAAAAACAGCAGTCGTGGCACTAAGTATCATCACAATTCAACACACACACACACATATATATATGATAACTGCCACTTCTCCACAAAAAACAATCATTTCTTTTTGCTTATAAAATGAATATATATATATATATATATATATATATATATATATATATATATATATATATCCAAGTGAATAAGGAACGAACAAAATATTAACATTGTTCAAAACATTAATTTAAAACAGTGCTTAATATAGAAATATAGCTATGGATATTATTATGAATTATAGTTTAAACATGTTCTAAAGTATACTTCATAATATATATATATATATATATATATATATTTAGAACATATACAAATTGTTAAACCGAAAGGCTGGGTCATAAAAGGCTGTAGATGACCATACTTCATTTTCTACTGTTAAACCTGTCGCCTGTCTTTAAACTTTTCATCATGTCCATTAACCACCTCTCTTCTTTTCTCCCATTTTCCTCTTTTTGTTCAATATCTATTTTAAAACCCATAATTCTGATTTCTCTTTCTCCCTACCGCTCACACAAAATCTACCAATATAAGGAAACCAATTTTCCATCTCCCTTCAAAAAAATCATGTCCAGTTTAACCACCTCTTCTTTTCTCCCATTTTCTCTTTTTGTTCAATATCTATTTTAAACCCATAATTTGATTTCTTCTCTTTACCGCTCACACAAAAATCTACCAATATAAGGAAACCAATTTTCCATCTCCTTCAAAAAATCATGTCCATTAACCACCTCTCTTCTTTTACTCCCATTTTCCTCTCTTTTGTTCAATATCTATTTTAAAACCCATAATTCTGATTTCTCTTTCTCCTTACCGCTCACAAAAATCTACCAATATAAGGAAACCAATTTTCCATCTCCCTTCAAAAAATCATGTCCATTAACCACCTCTCTTCTTTTCTCCCATTTTCCTCTTTTGTTCAATATCTATTTAAAACCCATAATTCTGATTTCTCTTTCTCCTTACCGCTCACACAAAATCTACCAATATAAGGAAACCAATTTTCCATCTCCTTCAAAAATCATGTCCATTAACCACCTCTCTTCTTTTCTCCATTTTCCTCTTTTGTTCAATATCTATTTTAAACCCATAATTCTGATTTCTTTCTCCTTACCGCTCAAAAATCTACCAATATAAGGAAACCAATTTTCCATCTCCCTTCAAAAATCATGTCCATTAACCACCTCTCTTCTTTTTCTCCCATTTTTCCTCTTTTTGTTCAATATCTATTTTAAAACCCATAATTCGGATTTCCTTTCTCTTTACCGCTCACAAAATCTACCAATATCAGGAAACCAATTTTCCATCTCCCTTCAAAAAATCATGTCCATTAACCACCTCTCTTTTTCTCCCCATTTTCCTTTTTTGTTCAATATCTATTTTAAAACCCATAATTCTGATTTCTTTCTCTTTACCGCTCACACAAAATCTACCAATATAAGGAAACCAATTTTCCATCTCCCTTCAAAAAATCATGTCCATTAACCACCTCTCTTTCTTTTACTCCCATTTTCCTCTTTTGTTCAATATCTATTTTAAACCCATAATTCTGATTTCTCTTTCTCCTTACCGCTCACACAAAATCTACTAATACAAGGAAACCAATTTTCCATCTCCTTCAAAAAATCATGTCCATTAACCACCTCTTCTTTTACTCCCATTTTCCTCTTTTGTTCAATATCTATTTTAAAACCCCTAATTCTGATTTCCTCTTTCTCCTTACCGCTCACACAAAATCTACCAATACAAGGAAACCAATTTCCATCTCCCTTCAAAAAATCATGTCCATTAACCACCTCTCTTTCTTTTACTCCCCATTTTCCTCTTTTTTGTTCAATATCTATTTTAAAACCCCTAATTCTGATTTCTCTTTCTCCTTACCGCTCACACAAAATCTACCAATACAAGGAAACCAATTTTCCATCTCCCTTCAAAAATCATGTCCATTAACCACCTCCTTCTTTACTCCCATTTTCCTCTTTTGTTCAATATCTATTTTAAAACCCATAATTCTGATTTCTCTTTCTCCTTACCGCTCACACAAAATCTACCAATATAAGGAAACCAATTTTCCATCTCCCTTCAAAAAATCATGTCCATTAACCACCTCTCTTCTTTTTCTCCCATTTTCTCTTTTTGTTCAATATCTATTTTAAAACCCATAATTCTGATTTCTCTTTCTTTACCGCTCACACAAAATCTACCAATATCAGGAAACCAATTTTCCATCTCCCTTCAAAAAATCATGTCCATTAACCACCACTCTTCTTTCTCCCATTTTCCTCTTTTTGTTCAATATCTATTTTAAAACCCATAATTCTGATTTCTCTTTCTCTTTTACAGCTCACACAAAATCTACCAATATAAGGAAACCAATTTTCCATCTCCCTTCAAAAAATCATGTCCATTAACCACCTCTCTTCTTTTCTCCCATTTTCCTCTTTTTGTTCAATATCTATTTTAAAACCCATAATTCTGATTTCTCTTTTCTCCTTACCGCTCACACAAAATCTACCAATATTGCAAGGAAACCAATTTTTCCATCTCCCTTCAAAAAAATCATGTCCATTAACCACCTCTCTTTTTCTCCCATTTTCCTCTTTTGTTCAATATCTATTTTAAAACCCATAATTCGGATTTCTTCTTTACCGCTCACACAAAATCTACCAATATAAGGAAACCAATTTTCCATCTCCCTTCAAAAAATCATGTCCATTAACCACCTCTTCTTTTCTCCCATTTTCCTCTTTTGTTCAATATCTATTTTAAAACCCATAATTCTGATTTCCTCTTTTCTCTTTTACCGCTCACACAAAATCTACCAATATAAGGAAACCAATTTTCCATCTCCTTCAAAATCATGTCCATTAACCACCTCTTCTTTTCTCCCATTTTCCTCTTTTTGTTCAATATCTATTTTAAAAACCCATAATTCTGATTTCTCTTTCTCCTTACCGCTCACACAAAAATCTACCAATATCAGGAAACCAATTTTCCATCTCCTTCAAAAAATCATGTCCATTAACCACCTCTCTTCTTTCTCCCCATTTTCCTCTTTTGTTCACATAATATCTGCTTTAAAAACCCATAATTCTGATTTCTCTTTCTCCTTACCGCTCACACAATAAAATCTACCAATATCAGGAAACCAATTTTCCATCTCCCTTCAAAAAATCATGTCCATTAACCACCTCTCTTCTTTCTCCCATTTTCCTTCCTTTGTTCAATATCTATTTGAACCCATAATTCTGATTTCTCTTTCTCTTTACCGCTCACACAAAATCTACCAATATCAGGAAACCAATTTTCCATCTCCTTCAAAAATCATGTCCATTAACCACCTCTCTTCTTTTCTCCCATTTTCCTCTTTTGTTCAATATCTATTTTAAAACCCATAATTCTGATTTCTCTTTCTCCTTACCGCTCACACAAAATCTACCAATATCAGGAAACCAATTTTCCATCTCCCTTCAAAAATCATGTCCATTAACCACCTCTCTTCTTTTCTCCCATTTTCCTCTTTTTGTTCAATATCTATTTTAAAAACCCATAATTCTGATTTCTCTTTCTCTTTACCGCTCACACAAAATCTACCAATATCAAGAAACCAATTTTCCATCTCCTTCAAAAATCATGTCCATTAACCACCTCTCTTCTTTTCTCCCATTTTCCTCTTTTTGTTCAATATCTATTTTAAAACCCATAATTCTGATTTCTTCTTTACCGCTCACACAAAATCTACCAATATCAAGAAACCAATTTTCCATCTCCCTCCAAAAAATCATGTCCATTAACCACCTCTCTTCTTTTCTCCCATTTTCTCTTTTGTTCAATATCTATTTTAAAACCCATAATTTGATTTCTCTTTTCTTTACCGCTCACACAAAATCTACCAATATCAAGAAACCACCTTTCCATCTCCCTTCCAAAAATCATGTCCATTAACCACCTCTTCTTTTCTCCCATTTTCCTCTTTTTGTTCAATATCTATTTTAAAACCCATAATTCTGATTTCTCTTTCTCTTTACCGCTCACACAAAATCTACCAATATCAGGAAACCAATTTTCCATCTCCCTTCAAAAAATAGCATTTGCTATCTGATGAGACATTGTCCTTTCAATGTTGAAACAAAACTTACATTTTGTAGTAGATTGGAATTTGTACATGTTCTAAACTATAATTTATAATATATACTTACATATATATATATATATATATATATATATATAGTCATCCACAGACAGATCTGTTTCACTGTATCATAGCTCATCAGTACAGTTAGACTCCAACTGCTTTTAACCCAGGATTGAAACTCGACTGAATTGGTGTCGGTCGGCGATTCTACCTCTGGGCTATAGGTGCTCGGTAGAAGAAGGCAGACTTTTTAGCGTGTATATTGTCATTATACCCGCCCAATAGCCAGAGTGCTCTAATCCATTACTGAATGAGCAATGCGTACATGCCAGATTAGCTACTGTTTTTCAAAGTCTACCATTCTTCCAGGGTGTGAGAGCATTGTTTAATACTTGTTTTTGGCCATCATAGGGTTAGACCAGTGCACATCTGTATTAAAAAGTGTTCAATACGATTATATTGTAGAACTTTTGAATATTTTCCATTTTTAAATGAGTTATTATGCGACCTAGATTTCTACCATGAGTGGTATCTTCAGGCGATTTTTAATGACTGATTTTACCGTTTACTGTTTTCCTTTTTAAGAACGCTCATGTAATGGTGTTTTGTTTGACCGCTCACGTGGCAGGGAATTTTTGAATGTGCAATTTTTAAATTAAAATGAATTATGGCATTTTTATCCATGGTTGTATGAACCTCAGAGGTATTTCTTAGTATGGATACACTTAGTCATAATTTTTGTTCTTTCATTCAACAGTTTTTGTTTGGGAATAGCATCATCTTTTCTTCTTGGCACAGTCTACAAATTTTGCCACCGTTGTAAGGCTTGGCTGTTTTTACAATGCTCCACATTATGTCTGGGTCTTTTCCATATTTTGATTTTAATTTCCACATGTGGCTAGCCAATTTTGTAGTTTTTTAAGTTTTCTATTTTAAATGTTGACCTGTGATTAAACCACCTGGTTTTAAAGGTGTCTTTGGTTGAGCCCAAATATATTTTATTTTGGCCATTTGTGTCATGTACTTCTGCCTTGTAAATGATTTCTTTTGTGTTGCAAAAAAAATCCATGCCATGTGAGCGTTCAAATAAAACACCATTAAAAGAAAAACTGTAAATGGTAAAATCAGTTATTAAAAAACGCTTGAAGACACCACTCATGGTAGAAACCTAGGTAGCATAACTCATTTAAAAATGGAATATATATATATATATATATATATATATATATATATATATATTTTTTTTTTTTTTTTTTTTTTTTTTTTTTTTTTTTTTTTTTTTTTTTCCACATACACAAGAAAACTACAAAAAAGGTATTGGTGAAACTTGCAAAATAGTGAGCAATAATGGTCAAGCTATAATGGAGCAGGGCCTGGAAAGAATGACTTACCTGGCAAGTTGTTGACATAGCCACCATCTAATAACAAATAGCCATCCACTGGATCGCAAAGAGACGGGAGATAACCTAATAAAGACATACTGGCATGAACATAACGCCACAATGCCCCCTATCTAATAAGTGTTTAACTAAATCCCTGGTCTACATGTGCTCTACCTCGTCTGTAGAAAATAGAAATTTTAAACTTTAGCCGGAAGTGATTTGCAGATAGATACAGACGTTCGTTATGCTGGATATATATATCGATACAGACGATACAGACATTCGTTACACTAATATATATATTATAAATGACACTTTAGAAGATGTACAAACTACAATCTACTACAAAATTGTACATTTTGTTTTGACATTGAAATAGCAATGTCTCATCAGATAATTAATAATGATGTTATTTTTTAAAAGAAAATTTAAAAACTTACGTCCTTTTATTTTTGGAAATCTTTTCCTACGAGGTAAGAGGATATTAAAAAAGAGGAGAGAAAAAGAAATCGGATAGAAAAAATGAGAAAGGAAGAGGAGGAAACAGGAAATAAAAAGCAAAGAGGAAAACAAGAGAAAGAACCAAGAAAAAAGAACCAATGGAAATGGCTAAGATAGAGAAACCGCAAATTTAGGCAGGAAGTAAAATATAGACAGATACAAATATCAGTCATGCGATGTCTGAGCTTAAAAAGAAAAGGTGAGAAAATGCACAGCAGGAAGAAAGTGGGGTGGGGGAGACAACAGAAGCGGCAAAGAAACAAATTTCAAACTTTGGAAGGAAATGAATTCTACAGATGTAGAAGTCTCAACCAATGCCTCCTATCTAATAAGTGTTTAACTAAATCTCTGGTCTACATGTGCTCTATCTCGTCTGTAGAAAATCCTAGGGTTACTAAAGTTTATATTGGTAATATAATGAACTTTTTTAAAAAGCATTTTTACAATCATCTCTCATATTTTACTAATAGTCAGTTAAGCGCCATACGTGATACACACTTGGGCAATCATGTCTCAAAAGAGACATGACTTACTGTGCAGAAGATTATCCCGCAGTAGGTTGCCATTGCTTTCTGCGGTAGACTGGTTGCCGACCAAGGCTATAGAACCCAATCTGTCCTGTTATTTAATCCATAACTGGAAGGAATAGACAGATTAATACCTTTCTCAAGGGTATTTGCGCGTAAGTGAATGCAATGAATTCGGCTGGAATTTGAACTCGGCTCTCTGATTTCTCATTCCGAGCCGATATCCAAGGATGAATAAAATACAAAATCACTTTCTAAATATTTTTGGAAGTTAAAAGAAAATAAAACACCTAAAGTTAAATGGAAAACTCTCAAACATTTTAGAATATCTAGATAGGTAAAGGAACCATGTTTCTTTTGTCTACAAGAAAAATGGAAATTATTAAATACATGAAGAGTGACATATTACTGAATCAAAGGCATTAAACTGCAGTAAATTGTAAACATATTAAAGAATCAACCTGACAATGCTGCTAGAATTATAAAATCTAAGGTTTGAAATGCCAGTAGTTATAAACATTTTACAGTATTAATCTTATTATCTTGATAATATACTTTAACTATATGGTCTTTCTTCTTATGCTATTTTATCTTACAAATTTCTATTACAAATTGTGATCTATTTACTGCTTTAAATTTAATTTTTAATTTAACTTTATTTTTATTTTTAAAATTTTATTTTCAATTTTAAAATTCTAATTTAATTTTAATTTTTCATTTTAATTATTATTTATTTTTTATTTAAAAAAAATTATTTTACTTTTCTATTATATAAGCACTAATAAATTTGTGTTGTGCTTTTAAATGTCCTCAGATTTGCACTTAATGAATAATTCCTATATTTGTGTATGTGATTTAATCATTTAAAAAAAATGCTAAAGGATTTAGTTTTATACAGTCTAATGAATGTCTTTATCTATCTGCAATTCACTTCTGGCCAAAGTTTGAAATTTCTATTTCTTTGCTGCTTCTGTTGTCTTCCCTCACCCCACTTTCTTTCCTCTGTGCATTTTCTTACTTTTTCTTTTTATTAAGCTCAGACATCGCATGACTTATATCTGTATCTGTCTATATTTTACTTCCTGCCTAAACTTGCGGTTTCTCTCTCTTAGCCGTTTCCATTGGCTCTTTCCTCTCAGTTCTTTCTCTCGTGTTTTCCTCCTTGCTTTTTATTTCCTCTGTTTCCTTCTCTTTCCTCTTTTTTTTGATTTCTCTTTTAGCTTTCTCGTTTTTTCTACCTGATTTCTTTTTTATGCTCTTTTTAATATTCTTTTATCTCGTACAAAAAAATAAAAGGAATTTCATTTTTTAAATTTTCTTTTCAAAAGTAACATTTATTACCATCATTATTAACTGCCTGGTGAGACATTGTTCTTTCAATGTAAAGTATAATTTATAATAAATATTTATTGCTCTATTTTTGTATTGAGCACTGTTTGAAATTAATGTTTTGAACATTGCAAATATTATCTTCATTCCTCATTCATTTGGGTATATATATATATATAATGAAGTTCACCTCATGTAAGGTAGTAAAGACACTAAGATGCAAGTGGTTACTGGGTACGGAAGAATTAGAAAACAGAAACATTACTAAGGAGTAAGAACAATAGAAGAGTAATCAGGAGGACAGTAGAAAGCAAATAACCCAAAAACGTTTACTGGGTACGGAAGAATTACAAAACGGAAACATTACTAACGAGTAAGAACAAAAAAGTAATCAGGAGGACAGCAGATCACAATAACATTGCATTTAAATTTTTGCAGATTAAAGTTGTCTGGAAAGCATGGAGCTGGAAGAGAGTTCCACACATGAGAAGTGCAAGAAAAGAAACTGTTAGCATAAAACTTACAGTTAAATGTAGCCAATTTAGCTGTATATTAGTAAGAACTTGCTGCCAGTCTAGTACTGCATTCGTAAAGTCTGGGCACCTTCACAAACATCTCATCTGAATAGTTGATATGGAAGTATTTATAGAAAAGGCACAGGGAGGCAACCTTACAGCAGTGGGAAAGTGAACTTGATCATATTGCTGATTCATCTTCGTATTTTAACAGAGGAACACACATAAGACAAGATTTGTATCTGAGAATAAAAACAAAGATAATTTACATTGTTCGGACTGTTGTCCTAATCTTTATTGAAATATTCACGATTGTTAAGTGTAACAAAAAAAAAATGATTAACCAAAACTCAGAGTTAAAAATCACATTTAAATATTTAATTTACAATAAACACAAAATAGATACAAAATTTACAATTTTTTGCATTCAAAACAGAAAACAGTTTACTACTGGCAGAGTGACTGGTAAGTGTTACGAAGGGGAAGGAAGGGTCAGTATCTTTACTCGGTTAGTGAAGTAGTTTAAGTGCTATATTTTTTAGAAATCCTTAAATGTGTATATAAAGAATAATTATTAGTTTGGTCAATGAAAAGGTCAAAAATATCTATTTACCCTTTTAGTTCCATGAGGTTCTCTTTCAGGTTTTAGTTGGTCAACAACTTTTCTTTGAGATTCTTACAGCTGGATGCACAGATCTACAAATTGGGCTGGAGTTGATAATGTCAGAAAATCCTGTTAACAATTAACTACTCTCTTCCCGAAACCTATTTTTATTGGGGCTAACACCTAATTTGCATATTTCTGGAACATTTCGAATTCTCTCAATTTTACTGGAACGTTCTGGTATCTTCCAAAACAGTCTATTCCTAATTTCTCTTTTTTTTTCTTATTTTTATGACTACTTCATAAATTAAACTTTTTTATAATAACAAGTAGGACTCAATAGAATCCCTTACTATAACTTTTTAGACATTATTATTATTATTATTATTTTTATCTATAAATGTAGCCTCATAACAATGATGTATTGGCCATTTGCTCCAGTCTTCTTCAGGGGACTGGAACTTTGAATCAAACTCTTTATTTCAATTACAGGAGTAGATTGTTCTTGTTCCATAAATCATGCCACTTCTTGATGTATTCATTATCTCCATTTAACTCAAATCTCTATATTTTTGTTCACCTTTACTGTAGCTAGATCACTGGATCCAACCAACACTTTTATTCACTGGGCTGTACTTAGAGAGTTGAGATGGAGATAACTAATACATCCGGAAGTGGCATGACTCATTGAACAAGAACAATCTACCCAAGTGATAAAACAAAAAGAAATGGTTGGATGTACAATAGCCAAAACGCTGTGAATATGACAAGAAAGATAAGGATAACCGTTGGAACACTGTAAATACTTAATTTCAGAAATATAGACAAATAAACAAAGATAAATTGTGAAAAAAGCTTAAAGGGCTTTGAGTGCGTTTGCTATTTGTGGATACATTATTGCAATCGTTTGACTCTTGCTGAAAAAGAAAGAAAAACCATATTTTCTAATTTTGACATACACTACCAGCCATAATTATTAGGCAACCCCAGTGTTTTAAAAAAAATTATAAACTTTCGTTCGTTCTTCTGACTTTTAGATATAAAAAAACAAACAAATATCCTTGGGAATAATATTAATCCGTCTCTTCCTCCAGTTATGTGTTAAATAATTAGACAGATTGGGTTCTATAGCCTTGGCTGGCAACCAGTCTACCGCAGAAAGTAATGGCAACCTAGTGCGGGAAAATGCGCAGTTAGTCATGTCTCGAAGGAGACATAATCGCCCAAGTGTGTATCATGTATGGCACTTAACTGACTGACTGAATATAATAGTTGGAGACATGATTAAGGCTTTTACTGGGCATAAAGTGGGGGATCGGTTTTCTTTTGTTAAGAAGTAATAAACTGACCCCCCACTAATTAGTACTTAATGATATAATACATTTCTTCACCCTTTAGCTATGAATCAAATAACAGGACAGATTTGGTTGTATAGCCTTGGCTGGCAACCAGTCTACCGCAGAAAGTAATGGCAACCTAGTGCGGGAAAATGCGCAGTTAGTCATGTTTCGAAGGAGACATAATCGCCCAAGTGTGTATCACGTATGGCACTTATCTTTAACTGAACGACTTAAGTAGCCATGTTTAAACAGTCTACTGGCCTTATAACAGGACAGATTGGGTTCTGTAGCTTTGGCTGGCAACCAGTCTACTGTAGAAAGCAATGGCAACCTACTTCAGGATAATCTGCCCAATCTCTAGACATGATTGCTTAAAAGTGTGTATCACATATATTACTTAACTGACTGACCGGCTTTAATATTTTTCAGAAGTTTTGTTGTGGAAATATGTGACATTTGATAAGATTCGAACCTGCGATCCTTAACAATACAGGGGAAGCCGTTATTATGAATGATGTTTGTAAAAAAAATAAAGAAGGAAGAAGAAAAATGTAACGAAAACATTATTGCCAAGGAAGTTAACTCTTGGTTATTTTCTTATAGCTTATCTCCCTTGGCACTTAAAATAAAAGATGTCTTAATCTTTTAAATATTTGATCACCGAGGAAGATGTGCGTTGTGGTGCAGTAGATATCGGCTCTGAACGAGAAATCGGGGAACCGAGTTCGAATTCCACTTGAATCCATTGCATTCACTTACGCACAAATACCCTTGGGAAAGATATTAATCCGTCTCTTCCCTCCAGTTATGGGTTAAATAGCCAATCTACCGCAGAAAGCAATGGCAACCTACTGCGGGATAATCTTCTGCCAAGTCAGTCATGTCTCTTTCGAGACATGATCGCCCAAGTGTGTTTCACGTATGGCACTTAACTGACTGAGGAAAATAATACATTCAATATATATATATATATATATATAGTCATCTGCAGACAGATCTGTTTCGCTGTATCACTGCTCATCAGTACGGTTAGACTCTGATTGCTTTTAACCCAGGATTGAAACCTAAGTGAATTGGTGTCAGTCTGCAATTCTACCTCTGTGCTATGGGTGCTCGGTAGAAGAAGGCAGACGTGTTAGCACGTATATTATCACTGTACAAGCCCAATAGCCATACATATATATATATATATATATATATGAACAAGAACTTAAATACCGATTTGAAAAGGCACAAAAGAATTTTTTTCTTTAAGTTTCCTTTTGCTTATCTTCTATGTGCCCTGTCCTTTCAGGGCATAGGTGATCATGGCTCTCCACATCTCCCTATCCCTGGTGGCTCTTAGCACGCTTTCTCCTGTTACACCATACAACCCTCGTTCCGTCATCCACTAGCTCAAGCCCATAAATCTAGAATATAAATGTATAGAAACTAGCATGGACAAAAAAATGAGGGATCAGTTTATATATTGATTATAATATAGATTTGATCCCCCATTTTATACCCACATAATTTCTTATAAACAGTTGGCATATATATTCTTCTATGTGTCCTGTCCTTCAGTACGTAGGCGATCATGGCTTTCCACGTCTTCCTATCTCTGGTGGCTCTTAATACGCTTTCTCCTGTTACACCACACAAACTCATGTTGTCATCCACCTGATCAAGACCTTCAAATATGTTATCCGCTGGTTTCCGCTGTCTCTTTTTCATTTTATCTGACCTGTGAGTATCAGATTCTCCAAGCCTTCCTTCCTCCTTACATGTTCCAAGAAATTCATCTATCTCTTCCCGATTCTCAGAGTTAATTTCTTTTTTGCTTCCATCCTTTCCAAAACCTCATCATTGCTCACATACTTGATCTGTGATATTCACATCATCCTTCTGTAGAACCGCATTTGCTTCAAATTTTTTGTCAAAAAAAAGGGTTCGCTGTAATTGTGGCAACAAAAGGTATAATTATCACAGAAATATATAAATAAACCATCTGCAGACAGGTCTGTTTTGCTGTATCACAGCTCATCAGTTCTTCATATATCTTCTTCTACCGAACGCCCATAGCCCAGAGGGAGAATCGCCGACTGACGCCAATTCGGTCGGGTTTCAAACCTGGGTAAAAAGCAATTGGAGTCTAACTGTACTGATGAGCTGTAATGCAGCGAAACAGCTCTGTCTGCAGATGCCTATGCTCTCACACCCTGATTGAGCACTCTGGAAGAATGGTAGACTTTGTAAAACAGTAGCTACTCTGGCATGTACACAGTGCTCATTCACTAATGAATTAGAGCACTCTGGCTATTGGGCATGTACAATGATAATATACATGCTAAAAAGTCTGCCTCCTTTTACCGAGCGCCCATAGCCCAGTAGTAGAATCGCCGACTGACGCCAATTCGGTCGGGTTTCAAACCTGGTATAAAAGCAATCGGAGCCTAACCGTACTAATGAGCTGTGATACAGCAAAACAGATCTGTCTGGTATGACATATATATATATATATATATAAAAGAGTGAACATTGAAGTCAACACTCAGGGGCGACAAACTGTTTCATGCTAAGTGCAATCATCAGGCCACATATGTTGAGTTTTTCCTCGGCTATTTATATATACGTGTCAGGGATATATATATATATATGTGTGCCACTGACACGTATATATAAATAGCCGAGGAAAAACTCAACACATGTGGCCTGATGATTGCACTTCGCATGAAGCAGTCTGTCACCCTTGAGTGTTGACGTCAATGTTCACTCTTATATTTACATACGCTCTATCTCTGATATTGAGCACTTTATCCTATAAATATAGCACACCTTAAAACTATATTTATTCATATATATATATCTATAAATCTAAACTTATTTATAAACGAAACTTTGTGTGTGTGTCCGTTACCTATAGACTCCGAAACAGCTCAACCAATTTTCTTGAAAATTTACACAGTTGTACTATAAGCATCTGCAAGTGTTCTTAGCTAGGTTTTGTGTTTAGGTACTCTTGATAAATATCAAAAATTGATAATCGAAAAAAATCAGGTTATAGAAGGAGTGGTCCGATTTTAATCAAATTTGATACACTCATAGACAAAGACTTAAGAAACGAAATTCAGAAGTTACAAGGTTGCAGTTCTTACAATAGTGCAGAAAATCGATAATATATATAGATAAGGCAAGATGTTTGTGTGTGTCTGTTTATCTGCCTGTATGTCTATTTTTTCAGCCCTTTTATTTTAGCTTTTGCTTCGGGTTTGGCTCTAAGTAGGTATAATTATAGTTCTTAGTCTCAGCCATCATACCATTTACTCAGAAGACTTATTTAGCCTTCAAAATTCAGTTTACGACAAAAAAAACTTATTTGGTATCGATACCAGGAATTAGAAATTTGACTTACATCCATTCATTTTTCTTTCAGTCTACGGTTTCGCTTTAACTGGAAACAACTATTGCTTTTTAGTCTTTCATGTCAACGTCCAAAGAGTCTGAGCTCCAGGACCATGGATTAGTTTTAAAGCTTTCATTACACCCGAGCAATGCCGGGCTATACTGCTAGTGTATATACATATATATATATATATATATATATATATACACACACTATCATTTACCCAATACACGATCCAAAGACTACTCAATGTAAACAGTTACTGAATTTTGTCGTTAATATAAAGGCGTAGGAGTAAATAAGATGTAGGATAAACATCAGCTGACTCTCAGAATCTGTTTAGGCAAATCTTCCTCCTTATCAATGGAATACAAATAGAATGAGAATAAGCCAACCTTGTTACCACTCCCAAGCCCTGCTCTGCCATCCACTTGCTTAAGCCCATCAAGTATGTCACGCATTGCTTTCCCATGTCTCTTTTTCCCTCTTTCTGTTCTGTGAGTGTCAGATTCTCCAAGCTTACCTTCCTCATTACATGTCCCACAAACTTCAGGTGTCTATTCCTGATGTTATCCATGAGTTTCCTTTTTGCTTGCATTCTTTCCAAAATCTTATCGTTGCTCCCAGGTTTGGTAACCTCAGCATCCTTCTGTAGAACCACATTTCAGTTACTTCAATTCTTTTTTTCATCTAATATGAAGGCTGATTTTCCAGCATTCACTGCCATATAGGAGGACAAACATCACATGAAAATTCAATTCTCTTTTTTTTTTTGTTTTCAACGAAAATGGCAAAAAAAATGACAGCTATAGTTTTCTTGAATTAAAAAATGAATAAAAGTAACATTTAATCTTTGTTCTTGAAAACGCCCATTGATTTCTAACCCTGTTCAAAAACATCACTGAGCATCTAACCACTTCCCCCTGCATATGTGGGTTAAATTTGAGTTTGAGTTTTGTTTAACGTCTGTTTTAATGCCAAAAAGGTAGTATTTTGAGGTATTTTTTTAATGTTCAGTTAAAAAGGTTGATTTAGTCAGATTTTGATGAAATGTTTTATAGTTTAGAAGCTGAAGATGTCTTCTAATTTTGTATTCAAAAATGTATTGCTGGCAATAATGTTTTTTCCTTCAAAAATGTGTGATGGTAATATTTTTCATTCAAAAATGTATATTTTGGTATAAAAGTTTATTTTTATACTTTCATAGTGTTTTGACCCCAGTTTGGGGGTTAACTATTTGCCCATAGCTGGGACCCTAACAGGTGCTATTTCGGGTCAGGGTGGAGTTGAGAACAACAGCAATTAAGAGGTTGTTCCATGCTCCTCATACCCTCCAAATCAGAGGCCTTGTTGCCAGATGCAGTTTACGATGTGGGTTGAAAGCCAGAGATATATGCATAATGTCTTGTAGAAGGAAACCTGGCGATGCCCATCCTTCTCCAGATAAAATTGCATGTGTTTCCCTTAACACATTCACATAACATTTGTTTACATGAAAATTATGCATTAGTTTCTGGTTAACATCTCGCGCTTACAAAAGTAGACCCTTCATCATATTATTTAACTTTTTTTCTTTGTAATTTCTGGTCATTTCCAAAATTAGAAAAATACCCTGAAAGAACAAAGATTTGCTGATATTCCTGACATTCATTAACACTTGACTCAATCAGAATATTTTCCTGCAGTAGGTTGCCATTTTTTCTCCAGTAGACTGGTTGCCAACCAAGGCTATAAAACACTGTCTTGCTATTCAACTCTTTTATCCAGATCAATCAGTTAAGGGTCATATGTGATAAGCACTTGGGTGATGATGTCTCTTTCAATCCATGGCTGATTAAGCAGAAGATTTTTCTGGAGTATGTTGCCATTTCTCTGTCCAGTAGACTGGTTGCCAACCAAGGCTTAGAACACAATATATTCTGCTATTCAACCCATAGCTGGAGGGAGAAAAGATAACGTCAGTTAAGTACAATACGTGATTCACGCTTGAGTGATCAACCTCTATGGATTATTTAATGTCGACATTTAAATATTTTGAACACAATTTTATGCCTTCAACTAAATATATTCTGAACCCAGTTGTATGACTTCAGCTACAGATAAAATGTATTGTTGGTCATTTTACAATAGATAGCTATTTTTGATTGGTTGATTTTGCTTAGCAGCATATCGACCTCTATGGGTTATTTAATGCCAGAATCTATTTTGAACACAATTGTATGCCTTCAACTAAATATATTTCAAACGCAATGCTATGCCTTCAACCACAAATAAAATGTTAATATTTTTACTATAAAAATGCGTTCTTGCTAATTTATTTTTATATAAAAATGGCTTGCTGGGATCTTCGCCATAAAAATATTCTATTTATACTTTCATATTGTTTTTTGGGTGGGGTCACTATTTGCCAATAACTGTGACTTTACCAGGTGCTACCACTCCAGGTGATGAGGGACCAGGGAACAACAGCAATTAAGAGCTGGTTCCACACTCCGCAAGCCTCTATTCTCTCAATCAGAGGCCTTCCTGTCAGAAGGGTAAACTTAGGAACAACAGCAATTAAGAGCTGCTTCCATGCTCGTCAAGACCTCTATTTTTCCAATCACAGGTCTTGCTATTTGATGTAGTTGATCTTCATACTGAGGACTACGCAGTTTCAAACCTGACAAACCCACATAAGCCTTTAAAAAGCCAGAGATTGATTTTACATTGAATCTATTATAAACAGCTGTACCCCTCCCAAACTATGAAAATTTTCTCTCCATGTCACATCCAGGTTATCGAGATATGTATAATCGAGGAAGGACTCTATGTCAAAATATGTGTTACCACAGACTAATGGCTCTCAACCAGGATCTATATGGACTCTGCAATTCATATACCATTACTGGGCGTCCACACACAAAAAAAGAACATATTTTAAAATGATTTATTATGGGTTTATTTACTACTGTACATAAATGTTCCATAGAATTTAGTTGATAAATCTACTTTTATTTTCATTAAATAAGTTTTACTTCAAAATAAATCAAATATATTTATTATTTCTATAATCTATAGGTGCCGTACATGATATATACTTGAGTGATCATGTCTCGAAAGAGACATGACTGACTAGGTAGAAGTTTTTCTCCGCAGTAGGTTGCCATTACTTTCTTCAGTAGACTGGTTGCCATCCAAGGCTATAGAACCCAATCTTTCCTGCTTGAATAGCAGGAAAGATTGGGTTCTATAATAATATATATATATATATTATTACTATTATATATATATTTTAATAATATATATATATATATATATTATTATTATTATTATATATATTTTAATTTTAATAATATATATATATATATATATTACTATTATATATATATTTTAATAATATATATATATATATATATATTACTATTATATATATATTTTAATAATATATATATATATATTATTACTATTATATATATATTTTAATAATATATATATATATTATTAATATTATATATATATTTTAATAATATATATATATATTATTAATATTATATATATATATATATATTTATTTCTACTGACTTAATTATTTATGAATAAATTTGTTAGGAATGCTGAATGACACACATTTTCGAAACTGGAAGGATAAGCAATAAAGTCATTTAAGAGTCATAAGTGATACATGCTTGGGCAATCATGTCTCTTTGGAGACATGACTGACTAGGCAGATTTTCCTGCAGTAGGTTGCCATCCAAGGTTATAGAACCCAATCCAGACATTATCCAGATCAGTCAGTTAAGTACCAGACGTGATACACGATTGGGCGATCATGTCTCTTTTTATCCAAGACTGACTAGGCGGAAGATTTTCCCAAAATAGGTTGTCATTTCTTTCTTCAGTAGACTGGTTGCCATCCAAGGCTATAGAACCCAATCTGTCCTGTTATTCAACCCATAGCTGGAGGGAGAAGTAATAAAGTCATGTAAGGATCATAAGTGATACAAGCTTGGGTGATCATGTCTCGAAAGAGACATGACTGACTAAGCAGAAGATTTTTCTACAGTAGGTTGTCATTTCTTTTTGAAGTAGACTGGTTGCCATCCAAGACTATAGAACCCAATCTGTCTTTTTAATAGATTAATATCTTTCTCAAAAGTATTTGCATGTAAGTGAATGAAAGGAATTTGACTGGGATTCGAACTTGGATCTCCAATTTCTTATTTCGTGCTAATTACATTTCCTAAAATTCTCTGTTAGTAAAAATAAAAATAATTATATAAATTTCTATTGAATCGTTATGGCGTTCCAGTAAAAAGTAAAATTTAAAGTGACCCATGTGTAAAGAAAATACGGTTGAAGACAAACGGTCTATGACATTTTGACAGAAGAGAATAAATAATTTGTGGGGATTTGATCATCGGGGATAGAATTTCAGCAAAAATTACTTCAGACTGATTCCTTAGGTTTTCACATTTAGAAGAAGATGAAGACAGAAAGAAAATAATTGTGCCAATAAGAATGGCCAAAAGATTGGAACCTAAAGCCATTGAAATTGAATTCTTCGATCTCCTTAAAGGACATTGATCGCTAATTGAACACCTGCTAAGGTATAATTACTTTGAAAAGTAACATCCTATTGGGGACTGGTACAGTAGTTCGGGGGATGTGCGTCTGCGGTGCAGTGGATATCGACTCGGAATGGGAAATCGGGGAGCCGAGTTCAAATTCCAGTTGAATTCCTTGCATTCACTTATGTGCAGATACCTTTGGGAAAGGTATTACTCCGTCTCTTCCCCCTAGTTATGGGTTAAATAACAGGACAGATTTGGTTGTATAGCCTTGGCTGGCAACCAGTCTACCACAGAAAGTCATGGAAGCCTAATGTGGGATAATCTTTTACCCAGTCAGTCATGTCTCTTTCGAGACATGATCACCCAAGCATGTATCACGTATGACACTTAACTGACTGACAGTAGTCTGGTGTCATCAGAATAATATTTAACTGCCTAAACATTAAAGAGAATATATATATAATATATATATATATATATATATATATATATATATATTTATTTATCATAGTGAATATATATTATCATTATAATATAATATTATTATTATTAATATTATAATATACATATATTATCATTATAATATATATATTATTGTTATTAATATTATATATATATTTATTATATATATATTATAATTAGAAAATATAACAATATATTTATTATTATTATTCATATTATATATATTTATTATAATATATATATATTATAATAGAATATATATATTATAACTATATATATAGTATTATTAATATTATATGTATTTATTATATATATATATATATATATATATATATGATTATTAGAATATATATATTATAATAAAATATATATTAATATTACTAATATTATATTCATTATAATATATATATTACTATTATATATATATTTTAATAATATATATATATATATATATTATTACTATTATATATATATTTTAATAATATATATATATATATATATTATTACTATTATATATATATTTTAATAATATATATATATATTATTACTATTATATATATATTTTAATAATATATATATATATTTTAATAATATATATATATATATATTATTATTATATTATATATATATTTTAATAATATATATATATATATATTATTACTATTATATATATATTTTAATAATATATATATATATATATTATTACTATTATATATATATTTTAATAATATATATATATATATATTATTATTACTATTATATATATATTTTAATAATATATATATATATATTATTACTATTATATATATATTTTAATAATATATATATATATATTATTACTATTATATATATATTTTAATAATATATATATATATATTATTAATATTATATATATATATATATTTATTTCTACTGACTTAATTATTTATGAATAAATTTGTTAGGAATGCTGAATGACACACATTTTCGAAACAATTTTCTCATAAATAATCAGGCCAGTAGAAATATATATATATATATATATATATATAAATACACTGTTTAAATAAAAACAGAATAACTACTCAAATACAATTATCGATTAAAAAATGATGTTCAAAGAAATATATATATATATATATATATATATATATATATATTGTGTGTATTTTGGAAGCATTTTTTTCAGTAATACAGGTTTTGTTGAATAATATAGACAAATTTTATCTATTTATTTTGTGGAGGATCCGTTCGTATCGTCTGATAAGCTTGATGGTGCTACCTTAAAAGACAACAAGAAATCACAGTAATTGTTGATTTTTTTATCAGGTCTAAGCTTTCGGCTTATATAAGCCATTATCAAAGAATAAACATTAACATATATTGAACATAGAACATTTAAGCTATTAACAAAGTGGAATTCAATAAAGAGAATTAAATCAAAGAGACAAGTCCATTTTTACCGTGGTGGATGGCCGCAGACAGTGCCAAATCTTGGTGGTGTGGTTCTTGATCCGATTACAGGCATTTGAGTATGTTAGTTGAGATATCAAAATTTATCGTATTCAAGCCAGGTTTAAGTTGTTTGATGTAGATAGCTTCCAGGATTTTGAGTTTCCGTTTATTATTTTCTTGTCTAAGTATACACGTGTTTTCAACGAGCGTTTTTCTGAGAAGTGTGCGTTGATAACTGTGTTGTTTATTTAATTTATTTAATTTATTCTCTTTATTTAATTCCACTTCCACATGATCGCCCAAGGCAACCTACTGCGGGATAATCTTCTGCCCAGTCAGCCATGTCTCTTTTGAGACATGATCGCCCAAGTGTGTTTCAATTATGACACTTAACTCACTGACTGATTACTATTGCTTGCAAAAATTTTTGTTCCTTCATCCGGGGTCGGGCTCCCCACATTAAAAAAGGCCTTGTGTCACATCTAGCTCTAGTGGGGAGGTTAGGGTAAATATCTTCTAGCCGTAAACAATCCAGGAAGAAATGAAGCTTGAGGAATATCTGAAACGGAAGATGATTACGAGGAATTTTTTTTTTTTTCATATCACCCCAAGCAAGGCGGTAACGCCACTGATGTGCAGGGGGCTACATAAGAGTGAAAGATTAGAAAAGAGAAAAACCGGAAACCGCATCCTAAACAGGAAACAAGGGATGAGCCTCTTCACCTGTTCAATAGACGTGGGTGGAGTGTGAACCGGGCGATAGTTTAGTCGATCTACTCCAATTGAAAAAAAAACAGTGAGAAGATTAGGAAAGAGAAAAGAGAAAAACCGGAAACCGCATCCTAAACAGGAAACAATGGGAAGCCAATTATCTGCTATGGTAGACCATACTATATCAGGAAAAATTTGGTCAACGTTACCCTGTAGCATAGGAATGCATGTTCTTTGTACGTCGGTAGTTACCAGTGTAGCATTTGGAGCTGGTTAATGTTTCTTTGATTTGGCCTTGTGTCAGACTTAACCGAACTCCCTACAGCTTACAAGTTTTATCCAGAATTATTGTTGTGGATCTGGGGTGAGATCCAATAAATACACAGCGCAGAGTAATACGGTAGAAAACGCAATATATTGAAAAGAAATATATACAGAAAAGTTAGTAGAACGTCGTACAATACGGTTAGTCGATTACGAGAGAGTACTAGAATAATCCGAGACGTGAGACTTAGCAATGTTACCCTCATGACTAGATTGCTGAGATACACTAACACTCTGTAGTCCACTAATGACTACGACTATATATAGTCTTCGAAAGAGTTCACATTAGTGTAAACAAGGAATGTGCCCCAACAATAATCATCATCAGAATCATCAGAAGGTTGGTTGTCAGTAGATTGGAATATGTGGAATTGTATGGAATAGTATAAGACTAAAATATACATTTTGCATTTTAAAATAGAAACTTATTAAAAGGAGGAATAACAAGAATTCGTAGAAATTAATGTTCATAATAGCAATTGTTGAAAGAGATAAGGAGAAAGAGAATGAGGACAATGTCTGATTAGCTTGAATTTGAAGTTACATTTTAGATGTTTGTCTCATGACTCCCAATAACTCTCTGGCTGACTGATGTTGATGAAGTCCTTTTATTGTAATCTAGATATTTTCACACTTACAGAAGTCCTTTTGGTCTTGCAAGTTGCTCCCATTCATCAAAAATCATTTTAAAACCTACTTGCAAAATCTGGTTTCAACTTTTTCTTTAAGCAGATGGTCAATCCTTTTTTCTATTTGGGAAAAACCAATATTTCACACGTCATTGTGAATTTTTGTAAAAGTAAAGAAAAAGGTTGATTCTAATTAATTTCTTACCTGATACACCCCCCCCTCTGCCTAAATACTTGAGATTGAATTTGGTCAACATTACCCTCTGCCTAAATACTTGATATTGAATATCCCTGGAAAATTGGAAGAATTGACAAACATTTGATTCTCTGCTTATTGTCTAATTCAAACCAGAATAAATTTCTTTTTTTTTTCAATTGGAGTAGATAGACTAAACTATCGCCCGGTTTGCACACCACCCACGTCTATTGAACAGGTGAAGAGGCTCATCCCTTGTTTCCTGTTTTTTCTTTTCCAATCTTCTCACTTTTTTTTTTCAATTAGAGTAGATAGACTAAACTATCGCCCGGTTCACACTCCACCCACGTCTATTGAACAGGTGAAGAGGCTCATCCCTTGTTTCCTGTTTTTTCTTTTCCAATCTTCTCACTTTTTTTTTCAATTGGAGTAGATAGACTAAACTATCGCCCGGTTTGCACACCACCCACGTCTATTGAACAGGTGAAGAGGCTCATCCCTTGTTTCCTGTTTTTTCTTTTCCAATCTTCTCACTTTTTTTTTTCAATTGGAGTAGATAGACTAAACTATCGCCCGGTTCACACTCCACCCACGTCTATTGAACAGGTGAAGAGGCTCATCCCTTGTTTCCTGTTTAGGATGCGGTTTCCGGTTTTCTCTTTTCCAATCTTTTCACTCCTATGTAGCCCCCTGCACTTCAGTGGCGTTACCGCCTTGCTCGGGGTGATATGATTAAAAAAAAAAAAAATCCAGCATGGTTTTTAGAAAAAGGTTATGAGTCATATCCTTCAATTGTTACGAGACACCATTTCCTTATACTTTTAACAAAATATACTGTTAAATACAAAATCTAATCTATGAATTAAATCTATAGCTATTCAGTCCCTTTTTGCCATCCAAAAATGTTCCCATTCACCAAACCCTTTAGGTTTAGTAATAATAGAGAAAAGGTGTTCTGTGGAACTTGTAGCAGCCACAAATCTATTTCCTTTCGCGAATCAGTGCCCCCGACGGGAGATTCGGTCACTCACTAACCAATCAACTGGCAGAGCGCATTAATTCCTTCTTCCTCTCTAGAACTATTTTCCTAGTCCATTTTGGTAGAACGGACAAAAGGCAGAGAGCCATGAGCCAGCGGGAGAAACAGACGTCTCTCTCACATCGCTGCCACTGATTCCCCTTGGAACCCTTTCGCTGAAGAAGACGCTGCCGCTAGCTTCGCACACTCTTCCTACAAACCAAGTACCAGCCTACCGACCAGCGAACCAAATGGACGCTTACACACTATCACTCTTGTACGCCTACTAAGAGATGTTGGAAATTTACAGATATAACAGGTCTCCTGATTGGCCGAAGACCCGAACCTCGTCTTGGACTTGAGGCGGGCCTTTACGCCAGGAAGAGGCTCGCGCCTTTTTTTTTAGCCTTTTTTTTTTTTTGCACCGACTTGCTTGCTCGGTTGGCACGGACAGCTTCGGAGATCAACGTGCCGAGATTCAACCTGCGGGGCCAACAATTGGCACCCTCATGTCTCGCTATATCGAGACCATCTCTCCATAGTATTGGAGACCCATTGGGCTAACAGCCTCAACCTTATCAGAGAAAATATCTCGACATCCTTCCTTTCTTATAAGGAAACCCTTTGGGCAATGCCTATCCATCTGAGAGAAAAATTCTCTAAGAACTATCGACTTTCGACCGAATGGAACTGCAGAAGAAGCTGACCCCAGAATTTCCTGTACGTCGCGGACCGCCGTTCCTCGTGGTTTCCCATACCCTTCTCAGACGAAGGAACTAACAAGCTACGCAGCGAGAAGGACTATACCAGGCTACGAAGTAGCCGCAAAATCAGTTTTTGCAAGACAATAAATTGTTTTACTTTATCAGGTATGTCTTGTTTGTCTGACTGTTTCCTTCCTCTGCCTAAGCACTGAGTTATGTGTGAATATTTCTCACAGAGAATAAACAATTCTTTGTTGTTGTTTAAAAAAAGAAGTTTCGTAATTCATTTGTGTTGCCTAAAAAATATAGTGTTGGAGAAATTAATCATTTCCCTTAACCCTATAAACTTGTAGGAACAGTCAGCCATGTCTTGTACAAGGCCAGTTCACAAACTTAGCAAACACTCCCCACAACTGACGGTTTATCAGAAGGTAGAATTTTGGATGTTTGAATGTGGAAGAATAAAATATTTCGTTTGTAGGTTTAAAGTAAATTTTATTAACTAAACAGAAGAACATGAATTTGTAGGAGTTAAATGTTTTCCTGCATATATACAAGTCAACCATCCGTCCGTGCATGGAGTACTGCTGCCATTTATGGTCAGGTGCCCCTGCCGTTCTCCTCAGTGTTCTTGACAAGCTCCAAAGGAGAGTCTGTAATGTGATAGGTACTGATCTGGCGACTTAACTGCAGCCACTTCCCCATCGTCGAAATGTGGCCTTCCTTTGTCTGTTCTATAAATACTTTCATGGCTTCTGCTCGGACGAACTTTAGTCACTGGTGCCTCCTCAACAGGTGTTTACTCGTGCAACCAGACTGGCAACTGGGTCCCACCCATTCACAGTCAGGTTAGCCAAATGTAGACAACAATTCTACTCCTGCAGCTTCTTCTCTCGCACTTCCCGCCTGTGGAACTCGCTCCCGTATTCTTGCTTTCCCAACGGCTACAACCTCCAGAAATTTAAATGCAAAGTCAATACTCATCTACTAACCACTGGACTCTAGCTCTCTCCCCACCCCTGTATAACCTTCCCTTTCTCTCCACCTATGTATCTGTCATCGCACCTGCTTTCTCAGCTTTCTATTGTTCCTTTCTAACTAGTTTGTACTCCTCACTCTTTTCTAATTAATCTTTTTACATTCATGTAACCCCCTGCACATCAGTGGCGTTTCCGCCTTGCTCGGGGTGAAATGATTTTTAAAAAAATGTACGTATGTAGTTAAGTGTATCCAGAGCTTGTAGTCATAAGTAGCAGAATGTGTTTAATAAAGTCTGTGTTCCTTTCCTTTTTTATGGCCGGCAAGAAAGTGAAAAGAAAGGTAATGCAATGAAGGAAATTGTAATTATCGGACGTTAATATTTAGGAGTCAGTTGAAATATCTTGTTGTTGTCGCAGTTGTCGTCTTCTGTGTTAACTGCGGGACTGTTGAGGATGGAGAAGAAGAGGTAAAAGAAAATAGCACGGGTGAAGAAGGAGAACGAATGTATGACGAGACCTTTATGTCTGGCCGGCAGATTAAAGTTTCTTTAGTTACATCTTGTGGTCCCGTCTCTAATTTCTGCTCCCACCTGACTGATTGTTTCGACTTTTTTCTGTTTTTATAGCCAAAGACAGTTTTAGCATAGACTTGTTAACTTTTCTTTCAATTTTGCAAATCGATTCCTTTCATTGGTTAGAAAATTAGTTTAACGTCTGATCGCAAAATCCGGCTTCGTCTTTTTCTTTCAGTGCGGAGTCAATCCTTTTTCTATTCGTCATTGTGAATTTTTTTTTAAATGAAGTAGAGAAGAAAGTTACTTTTAATTTTTACTTCCCTATCCACCACAAACTTTCTAGAAGTCTCTAGAAAGTTCTACATGGTTCGAGAGTGTCTAAAAAACATATATATAAAGAAACGGAAGTCTCTATAGATTATTCAGTTGTTTTCAATTGCTGCTGCCCGAACCCAAAGCAGCGGGCAGACTGAGGTTAACTCCAGCTTGATTCAGGACAAATGTTTGTCCGAAAGAATCTATTACCCAAAAAACCCTGAACAGAAACGGTCATCGGTAAATACTGCTTCTTTATATTGATTTTGTTGACCAAACTATAATAGTAATTTAATTTTTTTTAATTTTATTATTAGCAGTAAACAATTTTTATTGTCCCCAGTATATAAATCTACTCTCTCTTTTCAACCCATTAACTAAATCAAATTTCGCCCCTTACTTTATCTAATATTCTGCTACTTGTTCGGGCTCTCACGTTTAAATTGTACTTACCAGAACTTATGCAGTTTTAAACCTCGACCCAGTTTGGTCAACCTTTCTAGTAATTGTCATGAGTCCTTACCTGTAAGTCCGGAATTAACTTTTCCTAACACTATATATGCTACTCCTCTCAAGAGAGAGAGAGTCAAGTTGGTAGTAGTTCACTCCAAACCAGACTAACAGTTATATTAACACCTTCGACGTTTTGTATTGTTATTTCTTGTTAATATATATTTCTTATTTCTACACATGTGGTCGTTTTCTTCTTTTCGAACATTAACCTGGCCGATAACAGTGGCAACGAAGATATTGAGGAAACGGATTCTACGTGGAGGACAAAAGAAAAAACCTTTTGACCATCGGTCGCCCATAACAGTGGCAACGAAGATATTGAGGAAACGGATTCTACGTGGAGGACAAAAGAAAAAAAACCTTTTGACCATCGGTCGCCCATAACAGTGGCAACGAAGATATTGAGGAAACGGATTCTACGTGGAGGACAAAAGAAAAAAAACCTTTTGACCATCGGTCGCCCATAACAGTGGCAACGAAGATATTGAGGAAACGGATTCTACGTGGAGGACAAAAGAAAAAAAACCTTTTGACCATCGGTCGCCCATAACAGTGGCAACGAAGATATTGAGGAAACGGATTCTACGTGGAGGACAAAAGAAAAAAAACCTTTTGACCATCGGTCGCCCATAACAGTGGCAACGAAGATATTGATGAAACGGATTCTACGTGGAGGACAAAAGAAAAAACCTTTCGACCATCGGTCGCCCATAACAGTGGCAACGAAGATATTGAGGAAACGGATTCTACGTGGAGGACAAAAGAAAAAAAACCTTTTGACCATCGGTCGCCCATAACAGTGGCAACGAAGATATTGTGGAAACGGATTCTACGTGGAGGACAAAAGAAAAAAAACCTTTTGACCATCGGTCGCCCATAACAGTGGCAACGAAGATATTGAGGAAACGGATTCTACGTGGAGGACAAAAGAAAAAACCTTTCGACCATCGGTCGCCCATAACAGTGGCAACGAAGATATTGAGGAAACGGATTCTACGTGGAAGACAAAAGAAAAAACCTTTCGACCATCGGTCGCCCATAACAGTGGCAACGAAGATATTGAGGAAACGGATTCTACGTGGAGGACAAAAGAAAAAAAACCTTTTGACCATCGGTCGCCCATAACAGTGGCAACGAAGATATTGTGGAAACGGATTCTACGTGGAGGACAAAAGAAAAAAACCTTTTGACCATCGGTCGCCCATAACAGTGGCAACGAAGATATGGAAGAAACGGATTCTACGTGGAGGACAAAAGAAAAAACCTTTTGACCATCGGTCGCCCATAACAGTGGCAACGAAGATATTGAGGAAACGGATTCTACGTGGAGGACAAAAGAAAACCTTTTGACCATCGGTCACCCATAACAGTGGCAACGAAGATATTGAGGAAACGGATTCTACATGGAGGACAAAAGAAAAAAACCTTTTGACCATCGGTCGCCCATAACAGTGGCAACGAAGATATTGAGGAAACGGATTCTACATGGAGGACAAAAAGAAAAAAACCTTTTGACCATCGGTCGCCCATAACAGTTGCAACGAATATATTGAGGAAACGGATTCTACGTGGAGGACAAAAGAAAAAACGTTTTGACCATCGGTCGCCCATAACAGTGGCAATGAACATCTTGAGGAAACGGTTTCTACGTGGAGGACAAAAGAAAACCTTTTGCTCATCGGTCGCCCATAACAGTGGCAACGAAGATATTGAAGAAACGGATTCTACGTGGAGGACAAAAAAAAACCTTTCGACCATCGGTCGCCCATAACAGTGGCAATGAAGATATTGAAGAAACGGATTCTACGTGGAGGACAAAAGAAAAAAACCTTTTGACCATCGGTCGCCCATAACAGTGGCAACGAAGATATTGAGGAAACGGATTCTACGTGGAGGACAAAAGAAAAACCCTTTTGGCCATCGGTCGCCCATAACAGTAATATGTTTAAATAAATTCTGTTTTAGTTTGTAAATATAATTTCTTGTTTTCCCAACCCTTTATGGTGTTAATACAGTTTCTCGTGTTTTGTGTTACGCTACCCGTAACAGTGGGGAGACATTATCTTTATTAAGGCTCTCAAATCCACAGGCCTGTAGACATAGATTTACACTGGGATGTCTGCTCAAACACGTGTAACGACTAAGAATAGCGTTTAAAGTAATATATATATATATATATATATATATATATATATATATATATATATATACTCAGTTATAATCTGAGATTAAGGACAGAATGGTTAAAGAAAATAAAGACAAGAGGAAAATTGTAATTTAAATTGCCTACGCGTTTCGTCCTGTGATGGACTTTTTCAAGGCAAAAAGACGAAATGAGCTTTATTCTAAATTACGTATCTATAAACAAACAGTGTTGGTAACCACAAAGACACTCACAAATCATTTCAAAAGATTTTAATTTTTAGAATTTATTTATGGATTTTATAAATCTGTTTGTTTATAGATACGTAATTTAGAATAAAGCTCATTTCGTCTTTTTGCCTTGATAAAGTCCATCACAGGACGAAGCACGGAGGCGATTTAAATGCAGTTTTCCTCTTGTCTTTTTTTTATTTAACTATACAGTGGAACCTTGAGATACGAATGCCCCAACATACGATTTTTTTTTAGATACGACGAAAATTTTCGCTAGACTTACGCCTTGAGATACGACGAATAATTAGAGATACGACGATCGACGTTTCAAAAAATCAAAAATCGCGGAACGCCATCGGTAGATGGCAGTGTATTCGTTCGGCTAGCCGAGCATTCATTCGTTTGTTCGTTCGGCTAGCCCAGGTGTCTGCAAAGTGATCGATATTGACCCCTGGTGGTCGATGGGGCTATCCAAAGGGTCGATAATTGTCTAGGCGTCGAAAGGGGTCGATAGTCTCCTTAAACGATTTTTCAATTATAAAAGTATTCATAAAAAACGATCACCTTTACTTTTGATTTTCTATTCGCTCGCAGTATTTTTATTTTGCCTACATGTTTGATGCTGTAGCTGTTCACAGTGGCATCAATCCTCCTCGCTGTCATATGTAGAGACCCCAATTTCCACGATGAATCGCGGAATTGTTGTTTTGAAACGGAATCCCGTTTTTTTATGTAATCATTTTCCATTTCAATTAACCATTTCCTTTTTTTTTTTTTTTTTTTTTTTTTAATATACAAAGGGTGATAGTTTTTTGGTACGCCGGTACGCCAAATTTCAGTCCGCCATTTTGGTACACCAAAATTTGTTAGGTATTATGTGACGTATTCAAATTTTTTTTTCTACAGGAAAAAAATAAATAAAATTTATTTTTACAAGTATGTTTGTACAATATACATTCATCTAGCGAATAGACATGAAATTAGATACAAAAACTACTATAATTATTTTTAAATTCCTTCTTAATATGTCCATATTCCAGTATAATAAAAATGAAATCTCTTTCTGGCGTACCGAAAAAATATTTTTTCTAAAAAATAAAAACTAATAAAAATTAGTTTTTATTATTCTTTATTATTCTCATCAAAATAATTTTTATTCATCCTGGAGCTCAGACTCAGCCTAAAGAATATTTGAAATAATAAAATAATTGCGACAATTTACCAATCGCACCTAATACATATATTTTTGTGTATGTATCAAATGTGGTTACTTTTCCTTTTATTTATTTTCTCATCTCCTCATTTGTTTTCGTCCTTTTTTTCTCTTTCTATATAAAAATACCAGCAGTATAGCCCGGCGTTACTCGGGTGTAATGAAAGCTTTAAAACTAATCCATGGCCCTGGAGCTCAGATTCTTTGGACATTGGCACGAAACACTAAAAAGCAATAGTTGTTTCCTGTTAAAGCAAAACCGTAGACTGAAAGAAACATGAATGGATGTAAGTCAAATTTTTATTTCCTGATATCGATATCAAATAAGTTTTTTTCGTTGTAAACTGAATTTTGAAGGCTAAATAAGCCCTCTGAGTAAATGGTATTGTGGTGATACCGACCGAGTAAAAGCGATGGACCAGATGTTTGCGTTTTCACGACAAAAAATAAAATGACCAAAACTAGTCGGTGCGCAGCCGGATCGACGCAGATGTTTCGGTTGAAAACTAAAAATTTATTAAATATTAAATTCCAGTTCGCGAGCCTACGCGAATTTTAATTATCGGCCAATGGAAAGCCCAAAATTAAATGCGGATGTGAATTCCCAAATGATCACCTGCGTTCCAAAAAGTCGAAATAAAAAGCCGATGCAGAAAGCATCGCCAGACAGACCGACGCAGACACACGTGGACTAACTCGAGACAGACGAATGTAATTAATATATCCCTTGACCAAGCCAAGTGGCTTACTATGTTCGTCGCCTTCACCTCTCTTTTCCTTCTTCCCTGTCTCAAATCTACTCACTGACCTAATGAGCGGATACTTCAAAGACATTTCCTCCCGGTCAACGCACCTACAATTTAAGTATCGAATTCTCCTTGTCGGCCTTCTATTGCCGCTATAAGACGTTCCCCCAGAGTATCATGGCTGAGACTAAGAACTACAATTATACCTACTTAGAGCCAAATCCGAAGCAAAAACTAAAATGAAAGGGCTGAAAAAAATACAGACATACAGGCAGATAAACAAACAGACACAAGCACAAACATCTTGCCTTATATATATATATATATATATATATATATATATATATATATATATATATATATTATCAATTTTGATTTCCTGGTATCGATATCAAATAAGATTTTTTTCGTCATAAACTAAATTTTGAAGGCTAAATAAGTCCTCTGAGTAAATGGTATCATGGCTGACACTAAAAACTACAATTATACCTACTTAGAGCCAAATCCGAAGCAAAAACTAAAATAAAAGGGCTGAAAAAAATACAGACATACAGGCAGATAAACAGACACACACACAAACATCTTGCATTTTATATATATTATCGATTTTCTGCACTATTGTAAGAATTGCAACCTTGAAACTTCTGAATATCGTTTTTTATGTCTTTGTCTATGAGTGTATCAAATTTGATTAAAATCGGACTACTCCTTCTATAACCCGATTTTTTCGATTTTCGATATTTATCGGGGGTACCTCGACACAAAACCTAGCTAAGAACACTCGCAGACGCTTATAATACAACTGTGTAAATTTTCAAGAAAATCGGTTCAGCCGTTTCAGAGTCTATAGGTAACGGACACACACAGACAAAGTTTCATTTATAAATAAGTTTAGATTAGATCTATGAGTATCTGACGGTTTCGCTATTTGAATTTTCTAGTGAATTTTAATTCTTAATGATTGAATAATTCCCTTGTGAGTTCCACGGCTATAAAATTCCCCTAAAAATTCACCTGTTGCCACGTTAAATATTTGAGCTTAGCAACTTTAACATATTACAATAAAAATAATAAATATGGCTGCAGGTCATTGTTTAAAGAAGTAAGAGAAAGGAAAAGATTAAAATATGTCAATGTTTCCCATTTCACTGAAGCAGACGTTAAACATTTTAGTATGTATCGGATAAGAAATTCATTAAAGTCAACCCTCTTCTTCACTTTTACGAAAATTCCCAACGACGTGTGAAATCCTGGTTTTTCCCAAATAGAAAAAGGATTGACCATCTGCTTAAAGAAATAGTCGAAACCAGATTTCGCAAATAGGTGTTAAAATGATTTTTGATGAATGGGAGCGACTTGCAAGGTCAAAAGGACTTCGCGTGTAAGTGCGAAAATATCTAGATTAGAATAAAAGGACTTCATCAACGTCAGTCAAGTGAAAGCAGCGAGAAAGACAACACTAAAATGTAACTTTCAACTTCCATCAACTCGGACATTGTCCTCTTTCTCTTTCAACAATTACTACTACGAACAATTTCTTCAACTCTCGATACCCTTAACTCAACTTTATCATTGAACACGAACTCTACTCGCAACTTCTTAATAATGTTTCTAATTGAACATTAACTTCTACAACTTGTGTTATTCATTCCTTTTAATAAATTTCTATTTTAACATTCAAAATGTATATTTTATTATTCCACTCTTCTGCACTAATTCTACATATTCAACAACCAACCTTCTGATGATTATAACTCTGCATAAAACTTGTAAGCAGTAGGGAGTTCGGTTAAGTCTGACACAAGGCCGAATCAAAGAAAAATTAACCAGCACCCTATGCTTCAATCACTCCTTTTTTTCTTTCACTGTAACAAAATAGCGTTTTTGATATGTCTTTTCCGTTTTCCTTCGCGAACAAAAAGGAATAGTCCATTATTTGAGAGGTATTAGCGGACCGCAACGGACGTTCGAACTAAATATTAGGTTGTCCCAAAAGTTCGTAAACACTTGCAAAAAATTGAAATTTTACTCGCCAAGTAATCTAAGGTTACCAGAAAACAGTTGCAAAAATTGAAATTTTACTTGCAAAAACAACAAAAATTATTGCTCAAAATAAAGACCATCATTTTCCAAGTCTTTCTGCCATCGATCTGCAAGCTTTCGGATCTGGTCAAAGTACCATTCAGCCGGCTTCGAATCAAAGAATTCTTGACACGCTTCCTCGACTTCATCAAACGAGTCGAATCGGCGGCCCTTCAGAAAGTGTTGCATTGAGCGGAAAAGGCCGTAATCTGATGGAGCACAGTCAGCACTGTAGGCTGGATGTGGCAGAACCTCAACACCGTCCAGCTCTTCAAACTTGTCTTTGGTCTTCCTGGCGGTGTGTGGCTTGGAATTGTCCTGCTGCATCAAAGCGCGCCTTCAGTTGATCAGAGCCGGGTACTTTTGCTTCAACTTTTCGTAGACCCGCTGAAGTTGCACTGATGACACTATTTATTCATGATAAATACATGAATTGTGGCACAAAGCCGAAAAAGGGAAGGGGTAGAGGGTGGTCTTCAGTTAACTATCCTATACCTAGCTAATCATAATATTTATTCTGTAAAAAAATACAGAATTGTGGCACAAGGCCGAAAAGGGAAGGGGGAGAGGTTGGTACTCACTGAACTATCTTATACCTAGCTAATCACTATCACGACCTATTCACTCGTTACAATTTGCAGAATCACCACAAGAACCCATCCATCAACTCCCAATCCTTCATACACCATAATGCCACAAACTAACAAGGGGCACCTAAAAAAAGTAAGTTGCGCTGATGACACGACCATTCGGAACCAATAAGCATAGTTCTGATATTATGAAGTGATTTGCATTCAGCCAATCATATGACTCGTAATTTCTTGTCAAGGTCCTTGCTCGACGGTATTGAAATTATCCAACTGTCGATTGCTAATATAGAATTAAAGAATTACGGCGATTACAATAACGGTTGGAAGATGCAAGAAGATTGATTTATTTCGGGTAAGTTATATTTTTTTTACGATTATGTTGTTAACGAACATACAGAGTTATGCTCATTTGTAATAATTATTTTAAAAAATAGAAATAAATAAATAAAAAAACCCTCAAATTTTCCAAGTTTTTAACGTGTGCATCACTCTATTTCGGTTACTTTATCACAGTGTTTAACTCGTTTAAGTTATTTGACACATGATCAGTGGCGATTGTGGAACTCTGAAAGAGTGGGTGAGGGCCACTTAAAGGTCGAGATTTTTAATGGCGGGGCCAAAGTCAAATAGCGTAATTACAGATCAATTCTTTCACTCGGCCATAAATCACTGACTGCCTATGTTTCTACATATCAAGTTGGGGAAATTATTTCTAATTAACGTCTTTCAGATATGAAAATATGAATATTTCTCTTTTCCTTGCTAACAACATGTCTATTTAAATCTATCTGGTTGTTTTTTTTTTCTTTCAAACTGATCTCTGTATGTGTTCTTAAAAAAACTAAATGAGAAAGAAAACACAGAAGAAGTTTTGAAGATCAAATCTTATCAAAATCAGAGCCTGATCAGTTTCGTAAGTTTTTGAAGCTTATAAAAAATCTCTACTGGACGCCATTGTTTAGTTTTGTTTCTGATACAATTTTTTTTTCATTCATTTTTTGTTTTTTGTACTGTTTCTATTTTTCAGATCCCAAAGAGTCTAACATTTTTTTTTCTATTTCAAATATCCTATATACTCGTCACTCGTGTATAAGTTGATTTCATTTTAAACCCCACCCCCGAAAAAAAAATTACTCGTCTATATTACAACCGGTCACCAAAAAATGCATAATTTAAAAAAAAAAAACTCTTCTCCGAACCCCCCACCCATAAAAAAATTTAACTGTATAATAGTGCGACCCCAACTCTTGTATTTTCTGTAAGAAAGAAAAAAAACTGATCTTAAAATCAAGCAATATAAATCGACTAAATACGGTAATTTTACAGATTAAAATTTTATTGATAACAAATATGGAGTCAAATCGACGTTTTTATTTAAAGAAAAAATGTTGAAAGCTGAATGTCGTTCCCGTAACCTATATCACTCAGGTCAGGGAAAACTTTCATAAATTCTCAGCACATTGGATAGCTTTTCTCGCCAACAAGACAACAAAGGACGCCATATTTCGTTTCAATTATACTCTCCCTGCAAATATACGGCAGCAAATTAATTAATCACTTTCGATTAGATCTTAGACTACGTTCCCCCCATCACCAGCCTACCCATCACCACCCTTATTAAAATATGCTACGTAACTTTAATGGTAAATTTTCGCTTTAGGTGCCGACGGCTTTTCCCCACTTCAAATTTATCCAAAATAGCATTATTTCTGTGCAAATGTATATGCTGAACTCAAATCAACAATTAGTTATTGAAGAAACCAACCTTTTTTTTATTTGAAAGTCCGTAAAAAAAAAAAAAACGAACTATATCTCGCACTTTTTCTCTCCTGTAATCTCACGAAGTAATGTAATTAACTGCAGAATGACGTACTGCGTAGGACAAAAAATTTCGGTCGATTTTCTTCCTTTACTGAAACTTCCGGCGATGTACTTCCTGTAATGAAAGTAATAAGCGTAGAAATACAATAGCATATTACTTTCATTACAGAGGAAGTACATCGCCGGAAGTTTCAGTAAAGAAAGAAAATCGACCAAAAATCGACCGAAATTTGTTGTCCTACGCCGAAAGACATTCAGCAGTTAATTACATGACTGTGTTAGAGTGACGGGATAGAAAAAGTGCGAGATATAGTTCGTTTTTTTTTTTTTTTTTTTTTTTTTTTTTTTTTGACTTTCAAAGCAAAAAAGGTAAGTTTCTTCAATAACTAATTGTTGATCTGAGTTCAGCATATACATTTGTACAGAAATAATGCTTTCTATTTCGGATAAATTTGAAGGGGGAAAAGCCTTCGGGACCTAAAACGAAAATTTACCGAATTTAAATATAAATCAATGTTTGTTTTTCATGGCTAATTTTGATAACATTTTAAGTCAACACAAGTGCAGGAAACCAAAACTTAAAATTTAGGAGTCGTCATTTTTTTACAACAGCAAAAAATTTTCGCGAATCAAGATGCCATCTCGATGGTTAATTTTTATTGCTTATATTAAAATAAAGTAAGCCTGTAAATATTTTAATCAAACTTTCTTAGAGCCGGAAAAGCCATTTTCCAAAGTTTATACAACGTCGAGACGAGTCAGTACCTCGATGGGTAACCACTTTGGAAGATCAGGTTCTGTAAGGTTGGATGTGCGACTCGTATAACTGATAAAATCACGGACCTAGACATTAAAAAGCAGAGTACCAATTCCGGTCGGGTGAGTTGTACTCTTCTTCCATGTGCCCTGTCCTTTCAGGACGTAGGCGATCACGGCTTTCCACATTTCACTGTCCCTGGTGGCCCTTAGCACGCTTTCTCCTGTTACACCATGCAACCTATCATCCACTAACTTAAGCCCATAAATCTAAAATAGAAATGTATAGAAACTAGCGTGACCACAAAATGAGGGATCTGCTTATATATTGATTATAATATAGAATTGATCCCCCATTTTATACCAACATAATTTCTAATAAACAATTGACACATAGAATATATGTGCCTTGTCCTTTCAGGACGTAGGCGATCATGGCTTTCCACATCTCCCTGTTCCTGGTGGCTCTTAGCACGCTATCTCCTGTTGCACCATGCAACCCTCATTCCGTCATCCACCTGATCAGGTTCTTCAAATATGTTACCCACTGCTTTCCTCTGTCTCTTTTTCCCTCTGTCTGGTCTGTTAGTATCAGGTTCTCCAAGCCCTCTTTCCTCATTGCATGTCCCAAGAACTTTAGTTTTCTCTTCCTGATGCTCAGTATTAATTTCCTTTTCGTTTCCATCCTTTCCAAAACTTCGTCATTGCTCACATCCTCGGTCCATGACATCCGCAGCATCCTTCTGTACAACCACATTTCAATTGCTTCAAGTTTTTCCTTCATCTTCGAAGATATTGTCCAACATTCACTGCCTTATTGAAGAACTGACATCACATAGCAATCTAGTACTCTCTTTGTTTTTAGTGAAATTGTCCTGTGTCTTAGTATTTTACTCAGCTTCTAGAATGCGTCCTTTGCCATGCCAATTCGCCTTCGGATCTCCGTATCACACTTTCCATCTCCTGTTAGAACACTTTCCAGGTATTTAAATTTTTGTACTTGCTTGATTCTGGTATCCCCCACCTCTATTTGGCATTTTGGGTTGCTCTTTTTGCTGATGACCATGCATTCAGTTTTCTTACAGTTCATTTCTAGTATTTTTTTTTTTTGTTACTTTGGGGTACCAAAAAAGTCATAATCCGACCCTCCATGTCGCTACTAAGTTGCAAGGTTATCTAAGCAAGCTAACGCATCTGACAGGCTTTTCAAGAGCTCTTACAAAACCTCGGTTCGTAAGTTTGGAGTAGGTACCTTTACTCATTTTCAATACCTAACTTTTAAATTGAATTTTTAAAAAATAAAAATGTTTTCTTTAAACTTTTATCTTAGTTTTAATTTAAACCTAAATGACTAAATTTACTATTTCCAGTCAGCAAAACACACTGGCGTATTTTAAACAGAAATTATATTGATTGGAATACAACATGTTGAGATCTATTTTTTTAATTTTTCGGCAATTTTTGCGGGATCGACGTATTTCTAAACTAAAGTTAATTCTCGGTTTTAAAATTTTTGCAAAAATAAAATATACATCTGTGACACATTATTTTTGGAAAATTAGAAAATTTAATCTCCTTTATACAAGTATTATTTATTGCATGAAATTTAGAATAAAACTGTTTCTTCAACACAGTGTTGATCCTTCTGACCTTTCCCCGTATGATTTGATATGTGATGACAGCCAGATAGATGCAAAATCAGTGTATGGCGACCAGAATTTACAAAATTTCCTATTTTTTTTTCCTGTAAGAGGAAGAAACCGTGAAACACAGAAATTACCATACAACAGAAAAACCTTAAATACACACAAAACAAATTAAAATTATTTTAAAAATACGAAAGCTCGACGATTTGTATTAAACTTTTTTCAATTTTCGTGCGTTGTGGTGCATTGGATATCAGCTCGGAACGAGAAATTGGGGAGCCGAGTTCGAATTCCAGCCGAATTCATTGCATTCACTTACGCGCAAATACCCTTGGGAAAGGTATTAATCTGTCTCTTCCTTCCAGTTATGGGTTAAATAGCAGGACAGATTGGGTTCTATAGCCTTGGTCGGCAACCAGTCTACCGCAGAAAGCAATGGCAACCTACTTCGGGATAATCTTCTGCCAAGTCAGTCATGTCTCTTTCGAGACATGATCGCCCAAAGCGTGTATCACGTATGGCACTTAACTGACTGACTGAATATAATATTGGAGACATGATTAAGGCTTTTACTGGGCATAAAGTGGGGGATCGGTTTTCTTTTGTCATGAAGTAATAAACTGACCCCCCCACCCACTAATTAGTACTTAATAATATAATACATTTCTTCCCTTCTAGCTATGAGTCAAATAATAGGACAGATTGGGTTCTATAGCCTTGGTTGGCAACCAGTCTACCGTAGAAAGCAATGGCAACCTACTGCAGGATAATCTTCTGCCCAGTCAGTCATGTCTCTTTCGAGATATGATCGTGTCGAGCTCTCTACGATACCCTCGTATCACCTATATTTATAAAAAGTTCGAGAAAGAGAATTGTAAAATAAATCAAACCATCTTCTTTTTGTAACCAAACTTTTCATTGGTTCGTTCTGCATCAGCAGCAGCATTTTGCCTCTCTTTCGAAAAAGCGGGAATCTTCCCGCTCTTGAAGCTTCAGTTGGAAGGAAGATTTTGAAGCTACCAGACCTATTGTTTCCAGCTCACTTATCTTTTAAGGCATATATATTTTCGCCTACTCGTAAAAAAGAAAACCACTTTTCTTTTAGGGCATATATATTTTCGCCTACTTGTAAAAAAAGAAAATAAGCCGGATTCATTTTTTTACCTGACTGAGAAATTAAATTAAATATTCAAACTGTGCAATAACAACCTTTTGCATCCAATATTTTTCTCCTGGTAAATAATTATATTACTTCAACTTATCGACTTAAACGCAAGTATTTTTTAACATTCTTTCACACACACCTTGCTTGCTGTTTATTCTTCCAACTCATCATTTTGAACTATTTCAATTATTTGGAAATACAGTCTATTCTTCCAACTCATCATTTTGTGCTATTTCAATTATTTGGACATACAGACTATTTTCCAACTCATCACTTGAGACTGGAACAAATTACAAACTATTTTACCAACTCATCATCTTTGAACTGTTTAAATTATTTTCTTAAACACATATACAAAAGTGTTTCATACATCTCCAGTTAATTATCAAAAGGGTATAAATAAGTTAAAACCGATTATTGTTATAATTAAAATATTGTCTACCTATGTCTTGTTTGTTCACTTTTTGGTACACATTGAATTGAGAAGCTAACATTATTACATAACAAATAAAAAAAAAGTAGTTAGGCCGCTACAATCGCCCAAAGCGTGTATCACTGACTGAAATATAGTCTTCACTTAACCTAGCGCCAACAAATTTGAAGTATTTTGAAAATACTTTTGAAACTTTATAAACTATTATAATTAAAAAATGAAAACAATTCTTTTTAAATTTCATTATTAATTACCTTCAGACTATAATTTCCTTAATATATATTATTAAAGCAATTAAAAACTTATCAAATTAAATAATGTCATAGTTTTATTGCATTTTTTATTTTACTATTCGGAAGAGACTTTCGGAAATAAAGGCTAAAAATGTTTGAAATAAATATTAGATGATTTACATTGCTCAATGAGTGCTGAGTTTAACTAATAAAAAAGAATATTTTAAGATTTCATGAATTTGCATGGAGTAAGTAACGTATGAAAAAAAAAAAAAAGAAAAAATTGCCAAGAATTTAAAAAAAATAATTAAAAAAATAATTTAATTCATTTGGGAATAGGTCCTGAAAGTTTCATTAAATAAAACCCCACAATTATTTGATTTTTGCAAGAATTTTCAAATTGATGTGCTTTTTCAAGAAAAGAAAAAAAAATTAGTTATGACGTTTTACATTGTAAAATTCTCGTAACGATTCGCAACTAATGAAAATCAAAACAAGTTGTTTTTTACCAAAATTTCGAACGTGGAAGAAAGGATTTAAAAAATTTAAAAATAATTAAAAAATACTTTGAGCTTTTTTCTTAATAAATAAATAAATAATAACGAACATTTTGATGAAAAAAGTTCGTTTTTTTTTCTTCATACAATACTCCCCCCCCCCCCCAACGATTTTAGTTGTTGTGCAGTGGATATCGGCTCGAAACGAGAAATCAGAGAGCCGAGTTCAAATTCCAGTTGAATTCATTGCATTCACTTACGCGCAAATACCCTTGGGAAAGGTATCAATCCATCTCTTCCTTGCAGTTATGGGTTAAATAACAGGACAGATTGGGTTCTATAGCCTTGGCTGGCAACCAGTCTACCGCAGAAAGCAATTGCAACCTACTGCGGGATATTCTTCTGCCAAGTCAGTCATGTCTCTTTCGAGACATGATCGCCCAAGCATGTTTCACGTATGGCACTTAACTGACTGACTGACTGACTAAATATAATAGTTGGAGTCATGATTAAAGATTCTACTGGGCGTAAAGTAGGGGATCTGTTTTCTATCGTTATGAAGTAATAAATTGATCCCCCACTAATTACTACTTAATAATATAATACATTTCTTCCCCCTCTAGCTATGAGTTAAATAACAGGACAGATTGGGTTCTATAGCCTTGGCTGGCAACCAGTCTACTGCAGGATAATCTTCTGCCCAGTCAGTTATGTCTCTTTCAAGACATGATCGCCCAAGCGTGTTTCAAGTATGGCACTTAACTGACTGACCTTGTTGGAGCTTAACAGTTATTTACTTGAATTTTGATTTATACTTTTCATTGTATAATGTTTTCGTATCTTCAAAAATTGGCACGTTTATACAAATACAAAAAATTCTTTGAAAAATATTGATGCTTGATTTGTATTCTTTTTCATTTCTTATTAGTAAATATAGCCTTTTACTTAATATTACACTAGCAGTATAGCCCGGCGTTGCTCGGGTGTAATGAAAGCTTTAAAACTAATCCATGGTCCTGGAGCTCAGACTCAGCCTAAAGAATATTTGTGTGAAGTTTAGTGAGAATCGGATAAAATTTGTGGATATATATTATTGATTTTCTGCATTATTGTAAGGACTGCAACCTTGAAACATCTGAATATCATTTCTTATGTCTTTGTCTATTAGTGTATCAAATTTGATTAAAATCGGACCACTCCTTCTATCAGCCGATTTTTTTTTATATTGATCCGGGGTACCTCGACACAAAACATAGCTAAGAACACTCGCAGACGCTTATAGCACAACTGTGTAAATTTTCAAGAAAATCGGTTCAGCTGTTTCGGAGTCCATAGGTAACGGGCACAGACATGCACACACACACACACACACACACACAGACAGTTCAATTTATAAATAATTTTAGATAAAATGCTAAAATTAATACGGAATTTTAAAAGCTTTTCTAATTAAGTATTGCCACAGCTTTTTTTGTTTGTTTGTTTTTTGTTTTTTTTGTTTTTTTGTTTTTTTGTTGTTTTGTTTTGTTTTGTTTTGTTTTGTTTTTTTAATTTACGATTGACTGCAGATTTTCGATAAATGGTTTGTATGACAAAAAAAAATGTATTTATTCTCCAAGGATTTCTGCTTTTAACTCATACTAGCATCATAGCCCGGCGTTGCCCGTGCAACTCAGAACATTTCTTAATTAGATAATTAATGCAGCGTGTTGCGATTTCCAAGCACTTGTAGACGCCGCCTCAATTTAAAACTCACTTATATAAAAATTGTTGTTTAAAAATTGTTCAAAAATTCCATTAAAAATATATTTTCTTTTGTTTTGTGTAGAACGTGAGTTGTTTTGTGTGACATTGTGAACAACATTGCGTTTGTTTTTGTTTCAAAATTACGGGGAAAATATTTACGTTTTCTGTTGACTAAATTAATTTTAGAATTTTTCGAAGAATGTAGACCTTTAATTTGTAGCAGCCACAGATCTATTTCTTTTAGCGAATCAATGCCCCCGACGGGAGATTCGGTCACTCACTGACCAATCAACGGGCGGAGCGCATTGATTCCTCTCTAGAACTATTTTTCCTAGTCCTGTTTGTAGAACGGAGGAAAGCCACAGAGAGCCATGAGCCCGCGGCAGTAACGGACGCCTCTCTCACATCGCTGCCACTGATTCCCCATGGAATGCTTTATCGGAATACACTGCTGCTAGCTTCACCATGGACACTTACATACTACCAATCTTGTACGTTTACTATGTAATAAACCATTCTTTGTTGTTATTCTAAAAGCAAGTTTCGTCATTCATTTGTGTGCCTAAAAAATATAGTGTTGGGGAAATTAAGCATTTCTCATAACCCCTATAAATTTTAGAGGAAAAAGTTACATTAATGCTATACGAATTACAGACAGTTAATTTCCTGCATGAAATATTTAGCGAAAAAAAGCTTTATTTATTATTATTTTTTTTAATTTTATTTTCTGAAGCATAATATATTAAATCTGAAAAAAAAGACTTAAATAATTCACTGACACTTTTTTTTTAATTTTGTTTGTGACGTAATCTAGAGGTAAATTTTCGTTTTCGGACCCGAAGGCTAATATCCCTTCAAACATTTCCAAAATACTCTTATTTTCGTGCAAATTTATATGCTGAACTAAAATCAACAATTAGATATTGAAAAAAACCGACCTTTGTTTTTTATATTAACGACCAGAAAAAATCGGATTTCTTCTCGCTCCTTTCGTCAGCCATTACCGGCTTAGTGAGAGTCATTCGCTGCTGAACGATTTTAGGCGTAGAATGAACATTTCGGCCTATTTACTTCCTTTACAGAAAATTCTTTGCAGAAATTACTACGCAAATAACTTTTCATACACACAAATAACCTTTTTATACATGCAACTTTCTTCTGAAATTAAGTACCGAAAAAAAAAAAACGCGTAGTAATTTCCCGTTTCGATTTATAATATTGTATGTGTATACATTTTTTAACCTTATCCTAGCAGTATAGCCGGCGTTACCCGAGTGTAATGAAAGCTTTAAAACTAATTCATGGTCCTGGAGCTCAGACTCTTTGGACGTTGGCACGAAAGACTAAAAAGCAATAGTTGTTTCCAGTTAAAGCGAAACTGTAAACTGAAAGAAAAATGAATGGATGTAAGTCAAATTTTGCTTTCCTGGTATCGATATCAAATAAGTTTTTTTTTTCATCATAAACTGAATTTTGAAGGTTAAATAAGTCCTCTGAGTAAATGGTATTGTGGTGATAAGAACTACAATGATACCTACTTAGAGCCAAACCTAAAATAAAAGGGCTGAAAAAAATAGACATACAGGCAGATAAATAGATACACACACAAACATCTTGCCTTATATATCTGTCATCTGTCTGCGGATGACTATATATATTATCGATTTTCTGCAACCTTGAAACTTCTGAATATCGTTTCTTATGTCTTCGAATGTATGAAATTTGATTAAAATTGGACCACTCCTTCTATAACCCGATTTTTTTTCGATTATCGATATTTATCGGGTGTACCTCGACACAAAACCTAGCTAAGAACACTCTCAAACGCTTATAGTACAACTGTGCAAATTTTCAAGAAAATCTGTTCAGCCGTTTCGGAGTCTATAGGTAACGGACACACACACACACACACACACACACACACACACACACACACACAGTTCCATATATAAATAAGTTTAGATTTAGATTAGATTTAGATGAATGTGAGCCAATCTTATATGATGCTATGTTGTTGTTTGCAGATAGAACGAAGCAGCGTATAGCATTTTACAAATTTGCTGGCCCTGCAAGAGTGTGCTGAACAACAGCACACTCTTGCAGCCTTTATCCTGCCTCTATTCAATTAATTCGAAGTCCTCACATCCACTGCGGACTAGACTGAGTGCTGTGCTCGCAAATTCTCTTCCAACTTCACACTTGACTCATCTAAAGTACCCACACTTATTTTCCCACCTAGAACTGAGGCTTAACTGAGTAATACATGGTAACCGAAAAAAGTTCCGTTCGTTTTTTGATTAGTCATTGAATGATGTTGAAATATCGAAATGCGTGTAGCAATTGTTTTAAAATTCGGGCAGCCGGAAGTAGGAACATCAAACTTTATAAAAAACACGCACACCATGCCCGGCTATCAGTTATAAGCTGGACAGCTGTGAGAAGGATGGAGGTGTTTAGAGATCTCGTTTGGGGCTGTTTGCTTTACGACTTCAAAGTGGGCTTATCAGCAGCTGCATCAAGTCGCCGCATATGTCAAGCGTTTGGGGATAGTACTGTGGATGAATGTGCTGCATTGGTTTTGAAAATTCAAGTCAGGAGATTTGTCTCTTTATGATGAGCCTAGCAGTGGACGACCACAGGTCTTGAATGACGGAGTCCTGAAGGCGGCCATTGAAGAGAACAGTAGTCTAACGTGTGGTGAACTTGCAAGACAGTTCAACGTTTCCGATGAAATAGACTTCACCTGCACCGCCGAGGTAAGACGTACAACCTGAGCAAGTGGGTTCCGCAAACGCTGTTGGAAGTCCACAAGGGACAACCAGTGGCAGCCTGCGTATCGCTGCTTTCTCGCCACCGTATCGCATCCTTATTCAATCAAGTGCTTACCAGTGATTAAAAGTTGGTTTTGTACGAAACTCCCAATCGTTCCAGATATTGACTGTCTCTTCAGGATGTTGTCCCTCACACTGCAAAACCGCCTATGCGTCCAAGCAAGATTATGCTTTGTGTCTGGGGGACAGGTCGTCAAATGGTTCATTGTGAACTGCTACCAATGGGCCAAACGGTTACTAGAGACCTACACTCGGAGCAATTAAAACTTGTGCAACAGGCATTGTGCCAGAAGGAGCCAGTACTGGTGAATCGCAAATGTGTGCTTTTCCTTCATGACAACATGAGGCCCGCATGTCGCACGAGTGGTCAGGGATACCATACAGCAACTTGGATGGAAGACTGTGCCATCCATCTTATTCGTCTGACCTTACACAATCTGATTACCACCTCTTCCACTTCCTGAGAAATCCTTCCCCAATAAAGCAAACTTGCGCAAAACCCTCACGGACTTCTTTGCGTCAAAACCCTCCGAGTTCTATCGCAAGGGCATTGAACAGCTGGAGACATGTGTGCAGAAGGTGCTGGATGCCGATGGCGATTACTTTGAAGACTGAATATAAGTTACACATATTGTGAAGAGTTTTCTTTTTTTTTTCCTTTAAAAATGGATAGAACTTTTTTGGTTACCTTGTGTGTGCATAACCCTGTCTCTGGTCGATAACATTACTTCTAAGCTTGACTCTCATAAAGCGAGCAGAGGTGATTTAATTCTAGTCATTGTTCTAAAGAAATGTGCTTACGAGCTGACTCTTGTCCTCTAAACTCTATAACTATTGCCACACTGCTTTCTGCTTGTTGGAAGCCCTCTTCTGTAGTTTCTGTTCTTTAATAACTCTGGGAAGACCTGACTTTTTTAATTATTTAATCATCCTATTAACCACTTACCTTTTTTGGCAAGGTATTCGAGGCTATTATTAATGCTGAAATGGAGTACTGCTGCGATTTATGGTCAGGTGCCTCTGCCGTTCTCCTCGGTGTTCTTGACAGGCTCCAAAGGAGAGTCTGTAATGTGATAGGTACTGATCTGGCGGCTCGACTGCAGCCACTTCCCCATCGTCGAAAGGTGGCCTCCCTTTGTCTGTTCTATAAATACTTTCATGGCTTCTGCTCAGACGAACTTAAGTCACTGATGCCTCCTCAACAGGTGTTTACTCGTGCAACCAGACTGGCATCTGGGTCCCACCCATTCACAGTCAGGTTAGCCAAATGTAGACAACAATTCTACTCCTGCAGCTTCTTCTCTCGCACTTGCCGCCTGTGGAACTCGCTCCCGTATTCTTGCTTTCCTGACGGCTACAGCCTCCAGAAATTTAAATGCAAAGTCAATACTCATCTACTAACCACTGGACTCTAGCTCTCTCCCCTCCCCTGTATAACCTTCCCTTTCTCTCCACCTATGTATCTGTCATCGCACCTGCTTTCTCAGCTTTCTATTGTTACTTTCTAACTAGTTTGTACTCCTCACTCTTTTCTAATTTAATCTTTTTACATTTATGTAGCCCCCTGCACATCAGTGGCGTTTCCGCCTTGCTCGGGGTGAAATGAATAAAAAAAAAAAATAGGCATTTCACAACCTGCTTTCTGACAAATTTTATGTCTCCTGCTTCGACAGGTAAAAGGGCGGGGCCTTGATGCCAATGCGTAAATAGATGTGGTCGAGGAACCAGAAAAAGAAGATCGTCAGGGCAGAAGCCATGAAAATATTTGTAGAAGAGACGGAGGGAAGCCAGATCGCGTCGGTAAGAAAGTGACTGAAGGTGAGCTGCTAAGTCGAGACGAACTAGATTGCAAATTCCCCTTCGGATTTTGTCGAGAACCTCAAGATGTATACCAGGAACACCCGACTAGATAAGCAACAATATTCAATACATGGGCGAATGGTAGATTTATAAATGTGCAAGATGGATTCTGACAAGAACCTCAAGATGATTTACCTCTCTTATCAATAAATAAAATATATATATATATATATATATATATATATATATATATATATATATATATTTTAATTCAGATACTTCAATCCAAGGGAAAAAAGCAGGAAGGTAAATTCCCAAAAACCCGAAAAAATCCAAAAATCCAGCGTCTGTAATATTTAAAAGAATTTTTTTCTTTAGTTTCTTTCTTTTTCCCTCCCTTCCTTCTTTTATCTCTCTTACCACCTTTTTTCCGTGTTGCTTAAACTTACGTCGATTTAACACGGCTGTCTGTTAATTTTTAGTTACATTCTCCCTTTTTTTTGCGAACCCAGACGATGTCAATTTTTTCTTTTCTTATTTATTTGATTTTATTCTATCTTTTTCTTTTCGTTTTCTTTTTCTTTTTCTTTCCCTTTATTTTTATTTTATTTTTATTTTTTAATTTCTTTGCAATCAATTTAAAAAGGAAAAGTAGACTAATTTTTCTCCAGTTTCTGAAAGGATTTTTCTGTTGATGAGGTGATGTGTTGTCCCCCGTGGGGATCTTCATATCGAAATGGCCATTCAACATCTTTGAATTAATCCTTTTTTAATATATATAATGCTCCACCCACAAATTTATTTCAGATGTGGCTCTTTATTTACACCCACCTCCACCTCTTTTTATTTCTGTCATTTCGATGAATCTTTCTGAAGAGATGTTGGATGTAAAAGGTCCCTTTAAAAATGACTTCTGTCATTTTTAGGGTTCTCTCTATCATATATACATGGGTCATTCAATAAAGAACGTGAATTTTTCGATATAAGGACTTCTAATACAAATAGAGGCTTACTTTTTTTTCAACATAGTCTCCCAGCAGTTGATTTGCCGTAAAACAAACCAACCAACCAATCAATCAATCCAAAGAGAGTTGAATGAAATCTCCCTTTTTTTCCCAAGATTCAACCTGATTCCATTCACTTTCTTCGTGCCTATTATTGTGCCTCTCGTTGCAATCTCGATGGAACTGAGGATTTAAAAATAGCTGATAAATGTGTGACTTTCAACATAAAAGGGTTATAACGTTGTCAAATGCTTAACTGGGGAATACACAGTTCCAGGATGTCAGAACTGGTCTAATTCTAAACAAGATATATCACTTTGGAAATTTTTTTTTTAAAGCGGGGGTAGGGAGAAAAAAGGAACCCATTGTACCTATTCCAGTTGACATTTGTTGTATTCAGTCAGTTAAGTGCCATACGTGATTTACACTTTGGGCGTTCGTGTCTCTTTTGAGACATAACTGACTAGGCAGAAGATTATCTCGCAGTAGGTTGCCATTGCTTTCTGCGGTAGACTGGTTGCCAGCCAAGGCTATGGAACCCACTAGCACAGAAAATAATGGCAACCTACTGCGGGATAATCTTCAACAATCATGTCTCTTTTGAGACATGATTGCCCAAATCATGTATGGCACTTAACTGACTGGCTGTATTTATAGATGAAAATTATCAATATGTATATTGCATCGCAGTAGGACAAGCATGTTGCCAAGTTCAAAATGTACCAAAGGTTATGGCATTTGATCTCTCTCTCTCTCTCTCTCTTAAAATTTTCAAATAAAACTCCAAAAATTATGAATAACGTGTGTGTCTTCATTTTTACATATATTTGCTCTTGCTCTATCTATCTATCTATCTATCTATCTATCTATCTATCTATCTATCTATCTATATATATATATATATATATATATATCTTAGAGAGTTATCCTACCACTTGTGTACAGGACACTCCTTTGGTTTCCTCTATATCTACATAGGAAATGTCGGAAGGAAGGTGCTCATAACAGACCACATACCAGGACAGAACACACACACACACACACACATATATATATATATATATATATATATATATATATCTACACAAAATAAAGTAGATTCAATTACAGCACACACAACGAGCAAACACCACCAGATAAATCAGACAGATAAGACAACAGCAATGAAACTGATATTCTTTGACCCGGTCAAAGTCACATCAACTCCCAGATCCTACGAACTGATTCCATCAGACCAATAAAAACCCCAACTTGAATACACACACATACACACTCACACACACACCATTAGACCATAAAAAACCCAACTAGAACACACAGAGATACACACTCGTACACACGCACACATACATACACGCACACACGTACAGCAGCAGTGGATAAAGCCAGCCATTCATAGATGAGCAGCTAAAAAGCATGGTCATTCTGAGGATTTCTCTGCCATTCTGATGATGAGATTATAGTCTCAAAATATCAATAATAATAAACAGGTCATACAAACACCTCCCGACCTTCCTTTATTTCATTCAACGCATTGTGACAGCCTTCAAGACACAACACATACATACATACATACATACATACATACATACATTATATATATATATATATATGTTGGAGAATTTTTGTCTTTATTTTCAACTGAAATTAAAGCAAAAATACGACGTTTAGAACGGCTCATGATTAAACATAATAGACATTCATTGTCTCTTATATTTAATAGAATATGTCTAGAAAATATATATATATATATATATGAGAGACAGACAGACAGACAGACAGAACATAATTTCCACTGGCCTTAATTATTACAAATCTGCATGCCTCTAACATCAGGAAGATGGCGTCTTTGGATCATACATTTTACCAATTGATCCATGAAAGATTTCATGATAGACAATATTCAATTTAACCTTTGTATAGCTATTCTCCTTTTAGGGAATAATTAATTTAATATCTGCTCAGATTGTATCGAATGTAAACAAACTCAATCGAAGACAACATTACGGAATTATTCGGAAATTTACAAAAGTGGCATTAGTCGACATATTTTAATTTTTATTTGTTTAACATTATTATTTAATGCCAGTTTTGTAAACTTCTGTATAATTCCGTGAAGAAAAATATGTATGTATGTGTATGTGTATATATATATATATATATAATCAAACTATCGCCCGGTTCACACTCCACCCACGTCTATTGAACAGGTGAAGAGGCTCATCCCTTGTTCCTTGTTTAGGATGTGGTTTCCGGCTTTCTCTTTTCCAATCTTTTCACTCTTACGTAGCCTCCTGTGCTTCAGTGGCGTTAGTGCCTTGCTCGGGGTGATATGATTAAAAAAAAAATATATATATATATATATATATATATATTATATATATATGGATTGTTTAATTACTTAGTTTTTTGTGATAAAATTAGACCAGTGCACATTTGTATTAAAAAGTGTCCAATACAATTGTAGAACTTTTGAATATTTTCCATTTGTAAACGAGTTATTCCGTGACCCAGGTTTCTACCATGGGTGGTGTCTTCAGGCGATTTTCAATAACTTTTTTTTTCTTTTTAAGAACGCTCACATAACGGTGATGTTTTTTGAATGCTCATATAACCGGGAATTTTTGAACGAGCAATTTTTAAAATTACAAGGAATTATGTTTTTATTCATGGTTGTATGAACCTAATAGGTATGTTTTAGTATGGTTACACTTAGTCATAATTTCCGTTCTTTCATTCAATAGTTCATTTTTGTTTGGGAATAGCATAATCTCTAACTTTTCTTCCTGGCACAGTCTACAAATTTTGGCTATTTTTACTATACTATAATATATATATATATATATATATATATATATAGTGCATGAAACTCGGGTACACTAATCATCAGGTACATATGGACTAACCGTTCTGGGATTTGGATTTTTGGTTTTCGTGTTATTCATGGAAGCAATCATATAATAATTCTGCTTGTTCCTTCCTTAGTTAGTTACTCCGTCCGTTACGCCACTGAAGAAAGATAACACACTTACTCTCTACGCAAGCTTTTCCTTCCCCTCTATCTTTTTATAAACATTACTCTCCTCAGCCTTTCTCTAACCTTTACCAAATGGAAGGATAGTAAAGAGTGAGAGAGTAGGAGGAGAGAGCCTATAGCATTACCGTATCAGTAGCAGTTTAAGCTGGTGGTTGTAGCAATAATTGTGTGTATATGTGTGTTTACTGTACAATATAATAAAAATAGGTAGGTTTGTTGTCATATCCGGCGACCGAATAACGAAATTTCAGGCCTCTACACCCTTGGCCATTACTCAGTGGGTCTTTTCTGTTTACAATAGACACATGAAATGGAACAAAGAAGCATACCACTGTACTTACAGCTTGAGCTAACCTAATCTGAAATAATTAACGTTAGGAAAAGCTGTCGGAAGTTAAATCTTGACTTTAAGTTAGATTTGACTGATTGACTCTTTTATTTTGTTTTTTTATGGCTTATACTGATTTGTGGATTATTTAAATTCAAAACATTAGTTTCTAAGATTAGTTCTTTCTAAATGAATATTGCCATAATTTTTTGAGAATCATAGTAATTCTTCTTGTTCCTTCCTTAGTTACATAGTTCCTCCGTCTATTACGCCATTGAAGAAAGACAACACACTTACTCTCTACACGACCTTTTCCTTTTTCCTCTATCTTTTTATAATCTATAAATGCTACTCTCCTCAGCCTTTCTCCCACCTTTGCCAAACAGAGGGGTAATAAAGAGTGAGAGAGTAGGAGGAGAGAGCCTATAGCATTACCGTATCAGTAGCAGCTTAAGGTGGTGATTGTAGCAGTAATTGTGTGTGTACTGTCAGTCAGTTAAGTGCCATACGTGATACACGCATGGGTGATCATGTCTCAAAAGAGACATGACTGACTGGGCAGAAGATTATCCCATAGTTGGCATTACTTTGTGTGATAGACTGGTTGCAGACCAAAGCTATATAGAACCCAATCTGTCCTGTTATTTAACCCATAACTGGAAGGAATAGACTGATTATTACCTTTCCTAAGGGTATTTGCACGAAAGTGAATGCAATGAATTCAGCTGGAATTCAAACTTGGCTCCCTGATTTATCGTTCCAAGCCACTATTCAATGCACCACAATGCAGTATTGTGTGTACTGTACAATATAGTAAAAATAGGTTGGTTTGCAGTTGTATCCTGTGACCTAATAACGAAATTTCTGGCCTCTACGCCCTTGGCTATTACTCAGTTGGTCTTTTCTGTTTACAATGGAAACAGGAGCCATGACTTTTCAGTAATAAAAAAAAACATTTTCTCTTTCAAAATCTCTCACAAAATAGCGTACAGTATTTTGGTTATGGTCTGTGCATAAGCCGCTTAATATAAGATTACAGTAAAGTAGCTTCTATGGACATTACTTTTATAGATATTTTAATAAAATTACACTCTGTGTTATCGTTATTTTATTATCCAATACCTTTATGTTTGAAGACGTTACTATCATTTGTAGTATGACAAAATAAAATTTTTCCAGGAAATCATAATTGTCCTTCCGTGAAAATTCCATGGGTTCCGCTAGTTTCTATATTAAAATGCTGAGATGCTATATTTTTAATAATTTAATTTAAGCTAAAGCTTAAATATGAAATTGAAATCTCAAAAGTGAAATTCATTATTTTAGATTCCAATCAATATAATTTCTGTTTGAAATACACCAGAGTATTTTGCTTACTGGAATTAGTGAATTTAATCTCTTGGCTTTCAAATAAAGCTAAAATTAAAACTTTGTGAAAACTGTTTTATTTTTAAAAATTCAATTTAAATTTAGGTATTGAAAATGATTGGAGGTACCTACATAAGTAGAATATTTCTAGAACTGAGGATATACGTTTTGTGTCTATCGGTCAAGGGGATTCAGTCAAGTGCCATACATGACACATGCTTTGGGTGATCATGTCTTGAAAGAGACATGACTGATTACCCTGCAGCAGGTTGCCATTACTTCCTGCGGTGAAATGGTTGCACGCCAAGTCTAAAGAACTCAATCTGTCCTGTTATTTGACTCATAGCTAGAGAGGGAAAGAAATGCATTATATTATTAAGTAGCAATTAGTGGGGGATCAGTTTATTACTTCATAACAATAGAATACCGATCCCCTACTTTATGTCTAGTAGAAGCCTTAATTATGTCTTCAACTATTATATTCAGTCAGTCAGTTAAGTGCCATACATGATACGCGCTTTGGGCGATCATGTCTCAAAAGAGACATGACTGATAGAGCAGAAGATTGATCCATGAGCAGAAAATGTATACCCTCTGCCCTAAAAATATTCTACATATTAGTTCAACTTCTAAGATTTTACTTTTCAGTTTAATGTTTTAGTTTAAATTAAATTATATAAAATTATCTAAAAATAAAAAATAGCATTCTAATATTATATGTAACTACCAGGAACAACGGGTAAACCAAAAATTCAAATCCCAGAATGATCAGTTCATAATATGCACCTTATGATTGCATAGGGCATGAAACTGAGTCACACTGTAGATGTAGGATAATATCTATAGTCAATATATACTTAATAGCTCTGTTATATTACAATGAGCACTTTTTTATTAACACCATAAATATACAGTATTGTGCAAAAGTATTAAGACAAGAACTATTTTATCTTTAATGAGGCATCAAAATAGTTTAAAATCACCCCTGTCCTAACACTTTTGCACACTACTGGTAGTGTGCAAAAGTATTAAGACAGTGGTGATTTTCCTAAAAACTTCACTGAAATTCAAATACAGGATGAAAAGCCAAGTAAATTGCTAGGTGTAAAAGAAATGTTTTTTTTTTTTTTTTTTTTTTTAATCATTTCACCCCGAGCAAGGCGGAAACGCCACTGATGTGCAAGGGGGCTACATAAATGTAAAAAGATTAATTAGAAAAGAGTGAGGAGTACAAACTAGTTAGAAAGGAACAATAGAAAGCTGAGAAAGCAGGTGTGATGACAGATACATAGGTGGAGAGAAAGGGAAGGTTATACAGGGGAGGGGAGAGAGCTAGAGGCCAGTGGTTAGTAGATGAGTATTAACTTTGCATTTAAATTTCTGGAGGTTGTAGCCGTCAGGAAAGCAAGAATACGGGAGCGAGTTCCACAGGCGGGAAGTGCAAGAGAAGCTGCAGGAGTAGAATTGTCGTCTGCATTTGGCTAACCTAACTGTGAATGGGTGGGACCCACTTGCCAGTCTGGTTGCACGGGTAAACACCTGTTGAGGAGGCATCAGTGACTTAAGCTCATCCGAGCATTAAAAAGAAGTTATATTTAATTTTTCCTATTTTCTATTAAACAAGTTATTTTGAAACTACTCTATTGAACATCTATGGGATATTTTGGATAAATCTAATGTTACTTTGTAAGACACTTTGGGAACAAATACAAGCTGCTTGGCAAGAGATACCATTAAATACATTGAAGAATCTCGTGATGTCAATGCCTGACAGAATGAAGGCTGTGATCAAAGCAAAAGGCTATTATACTAAATATTAAATTTATTTTGTAACAAGTATTTTTTCTTGTTAAAGCATTTGTTGAGTAAATCAAATAAAATTACTTTAATTAAATTGTTTATTTTCTGTCAATATGCCTCATAAAAGATAAAATAGTTCTTGTCCTAAAACTTTTTCACAATACTATACATATCTCAAATATTCCTTGCATGTACAATTTAAATATTCTGTTGCTTCAATATGCATGACAAGTATTAACATGCATATACACATTAACTAATGTTACATATATATATATATATATATATATATATACACACATACACATAAACAGATAAGCATTTCTATACAAACATACACTAATAAAAAGTTTACCATTTAAAATATTCCACGCACATACATTTAAAATTAAAAATAATTATTTATTGCTTTAATACATATGACACGTATCAAACCAATAAGAATTAACCCCAAGTCAGAACATAGCAGTATAGTGTATTTTTTTTGTTTTCATTTTTCTTTTGTCCTCTGAAGAAGCTTTAATAAAAGTGAAACATGTTAGATTGAGATATGTTTCCTATTTTGTTCTTTTTCTTTATTCTATCATCTTGTCGGATTCTGATCCATATATTCAACTCATTTGTTATTTTTTCATTTTTCTCTTGGTCTCTGAAGAAGCTTTAATAAAATTGAAACATGTTAGATTGTGGTGTTTCTTATTTGTTCTTTTTCTATCATCTTGTCGGATTCTGATATTACAGACTAAGAATCAATCTTCATGGCCTGAAGATTGCATTTAAGCAGGAAAGACTGTCAATGCTGACCTCAATGTTTACTTTTATATATATGTACACTATCCATGATATTGAGAATTTTCATCCACAAATATAGCATACCTTATAAAATATATTTTTATGTGTGACAGTTAATTCAGGGGCAAAAATTTCAATTGAATTTTTAGTTCTCTAAATTTTTTTTGGAAGTTTCTTACAAGCATGAAACAGCAAACTGTTGACACTTTCATATTTCTATCTATCTATATATATATATATACTGGCAGTATAGCCCGGCATTGCTCAGGTGTAATGAAAGCTTTAAAAGATCCTGGAGCTCAGACTCTTTGGACGTTGGCACGAAAGACTAAAAAACAATAGTTATTTCCAGTTCAGGCGAAACCGTAGAGTGAAAGAAACATGAATGGATGTAAGTCAAATTTTGATTTCCTGGTATCGATATTAAATAGGTTTTTTTCAGCGTAAACTGAATTGTGAAGGCTAAAAAAGTCCTCTGAGTAAATGGTATCATGGCTGAGACTAAGAACTACAATTATACCTATTTAGAGCCAAACCGGAAGCAAAAACTAAAATAAAAGGGCTGAAAAAAATACAGACATACAGGCAGATAAACAGACACACACACAATCATCTTGCATTCTCTCTCTCTCTCTCTCTCTATATATATATATATATATATATATATATATATATATATATATATATAATCGATTTTCTGCTTTATTGTAAGAACTGCAACCTTGAAACTTCTGAATATCATTTCTTATGTCTTTGTCTATTAGTGTATCAAATTTGATTAAAATCAGATCACTCCTTCTATAACCTGATTTTTTTGATTATCGATTTTTGATATTTATCGGAGGTATCTTGACTCAAAACCTAGCTAAGAACACTCGCTTATAGTACACCTGTGTAAATTTTCAAGAAAATCGGTTCAGCCGTTTCAGAGTCTATAGGTAACGGATATACACACACACACAAAGTTCCATTTATGAATAAGTTTGCATGCATATATATATATATATATATATATATATATATGCAATCTGTAAATGAGTTATTACACGATCTAGGTTTCTACTATGTGGTGTCTTTAGTGCAATTTGCCATAACTGATTTTATCGTTTACCTTTTTTTTTTTTTAATTCTAAGAATGCTCATGTGACAGGGAATTTTTGAATGTACAATTTTTAAAATTACAAGAAATGATATTGCTTTCATCCATGTAATTGGTATTTTTTTTAGTATGGTTACACTTAGTCATAATTTTCGTTCTTTCCTTCAATAGTTCATTTTTGTTTGGCAATAGCATAATTTCTAACCTTTCTTCCTGGCACGGTCTTCATATTTTTCCACCGTTGTAAGTCTCGGCTGTTTTCCTTATACTCCTTTTTGTGTCTGTGTCTTTTCCATATTTTGATTTCAATTTCCGCACGTAGCTAGCCAATTTTGTACAGTTTAAGTTTTCCATTTTGAATGTAGACTTGTGATTGAACCACCTGGTCTTAAATGTGTCTTTGGTTGATCCTAAATATATTTTATTTTGACCATTTAAGTTATGTACTTTTGCTTTTTAAATAACTTTTTTATTACAAAGTCCTTGAAGTGGGCATTTATTTTTGTCCCTGCAGTTGCATTCTTTATTCGTGATCTTGTTTTTTACAATGCTATTTAAATTTCTGGTGTTTTGTTTTGTTTATGAAACTCTAAATTTCTAGTACAGCTATAACTTAGCTTGATTGTATTCCTATTGAAAATTTGGTTTAGTTCTGTGCTTTAATACAAATCTATACTGGCCTAATTTTATTATGACCAAAAAGTAATTAAACAAAATATATATATATATATATATATATATATATGTGTGTGTTTTTAACATTATTTTTAGTGGATATTGTTTTTCTATAATTAAACAGTACATTTATCTCCACTGCTTGAACATTCGAGAAATCCTGTTATGAAAGTAATCAACTCCTGGCAGGATTTGAACCCGAGACTCTATATACCTAGGAGAAGCCATCAATTGATCTGACATGCCTTACCACTCAACCATGAAAGATTTCATGGTTCAACAAAGTTGAATTAAGCCATGAATATACAAGTCCTAGATTTTTCGGGATATCCATATTTGCTTTTCACAAATATTCAGGCCGGTGGAGATATATATATGTGTGTGTGTGTATGTGTGTGTGTGCTGCTTAACTATAGAATAACAGACTATCCACTCAAATATGAGTATCCGTTAAAAAATAATGTTCAAACAAATATGTCCGTTAATGCTATTTTGTAACTTTAAGATTGTTTAGACACATGTACAGAGTTGAATATATGGATTGGAATCCGACAAGATGAATAGAATAAGTAAAGAACAAGTAGGAAAAAAGTCTCTTTAATCTAACATGTTTCACTTTAACAAGCTTCTTCAGAGATTCTTTAAAGGCAAATAATTTAAAAAACTGAGAGACAGTATGTTGATTGAGGTATAGTTTCATTGGTCAGATACGCATCCCATGTGATAAAGAAATGAACAAATATTAAATGTAGAAGAAAAATACTTGTCTGTTTAAGTGTGTATGCCAATGCGTAATAAAAACAGATGTCTGTTATGAATGTAAGTATATGTAAGTGAAAATAATGTGTGTTAAGTGCATCCAAAACAAATTAGACAAAGTAATCAGAATCAGTTATGAATGTATGTGTTGAGAGAAATCATGTGAATGTGTCTCAAGTGATGGAACGATTTTCTATTCTAAATAATGTGAGAAAATCATGTATGAATGAGTGTGTATATAAGTATTGTCTCGTGCATTCTCATAAGTGAAAAAAAATATAATACTTATTTTCTTTGCTAATCAAAGATTGCAAGATTAACATTGGGTCAGTGTCACTGTTTATGTAACTTCCTGTGTTATTTGTAATGATGATATATACACTACCGGCTATATATATATATATATATATATATATATATATATATATATATATATATATACTACCAGCCATAATTATTCAGCCACCCCAGTTTTTTAAAAGAAATGATTTATTTCATACTATTTATAGTATTTAATGTCATTATTGTTATTACTTTGCAAAATTTTACAAGGCAAAGAAGCAAAGATAAACTCGTCCGAATCACCCTAAATTTTCTTTATACTTTCATTGATGAAACTGTAATATAGTTAATTATTAAATATTTATAAATTCATTTGATGCACATGTTATTGTGCAGTATTAAGAAAAGTACCATTCTATTTTCATTTACAATTATTCACTTGGCAATAAATAAAGAATTGTATGAAATACATCATTTTTTTTAAAACACTGGAGTGACCTAATAATTATAGCCGGTAGTGTATATATATATATATATATATATATATATATAATCTATATGGTAGCGATGGGTAAATTGTCGTTATATGCCTTGTAAAACCATGCAATTTAATATTAACAAAAGAACCATTCTATTTTCATTTACAATTATTCACTTGGCAATAAATAATAAAAAATAGTATGAAATACATAATTTTTTTAAAACACTGGGGTGGCCTAATAATTATGGCCGGTAGTGTGTGTGTATATATATATATATATACACACACACCAATTCTGAAGGCTGCGATGGGTAAATTGTCGCTATTTGTCTTGTAAAATTTTGCAATTTTATAATAATAAAAGAACCATTCTATTTTCATTTACAATTATTCACTTGGCAATAAATACTAAAAGATAGTATGAAATACATCCTTTTTTTTAAAACACTGGGGTGGCCTAATAATTATGGCCGGTAGTGTATATTAATGGTAGAATATACATGGGGCTGGTTTAAATATTGAGTGGATATTAACGGGGACAGGTTTGAGTGTACTGAATACAAAAGGATTACACGAGTTAGTTTATCAGTTATGAGAAAAAGTGATGTCTATTGTGTGTGGAATTATAAGATGATTTTCAAAACTGTTGGCTTGAAATTTAATGATTCAACAAGTCAGTTTTGATTAACTTCAAATCATGACAAATCAGAATGAAGACAAACCGTTTCGACATCCTGAGACTGTTTCTTCTCAGACTAGATGTAAAAGAAAAGAGAAAAAAAAAAAACTGAAAATAAGAAAGTCATATTGTCCAGAACAAATCCTTTATTGGCTCCCAATGGCCTCCGTTCAACGTTTGTCCAAATATGGACAAATGTTGGCTTACTCGTCAGAAAGTTAATTTTTTATTTAAACATTAAAACAGGTAGGAAAACATATAAAAAAAAAACTCGTCAATCTAACCTGCTGTTTATCTTTTTACCTGCAAACTTTAAATTTAAACTTAATCAAAAGTTAATTACATCTAATCCGAAGATAATCCTGTTTAATTCCATTGTCTAAATCTTTTTTATTCTTTTAAAACCATTTTTTTTATAACATACTTTAGATTATATATGCAGATTTGTATATATGATTAAAAAAAAAAATCAAGAGGTTTAATTAAACAGAGGTAGAAAGTGTTTGTTGGATAACATACCTAAGATTAAACAACCTCACTTATGTATATTATCAAGTAACTAAACAGTCATATTTAAATTAGACCAGTATACAGTTGTATTAGAAAGAGCTTAATACATGTTTGAAGGGAAATAAAACTTTAACATGTAGAGCTTTTCAATGTATAAGTTGGGGAGATCAGACGATTATGCTACATGGTTTTGACCTTTCAACCAATACAAGCCACCTGAGGAAACTAAAAAGGTTGACACCACGGTAAAGTAATTGGCCGATCTTCCCAACTCAAATATCAAAAACTGTATATGTCGAAGCTTCGTTTTTCTTCAAACATGTATTATGCACTTTCCACTACAACTGTTTTAAATCTGATCAGCGTGTGTATGCATAAATTATTTTTGGATAGACTGTATCTGTAAAGGACTGAATAAGAATAGTTTTTCTTCTTGTCTCTTAAGCGACACGTTTCATCTTCTGAGGGATTTGATTGCCTTGATAAAGTCCCTTAGAAAAAGAAACACAACTGCTAAGAATGGGTTTTCCTTTTGTCTCTCTATGTATATAAGACATCTCCAAATGAATAAGAATCAAAAAAATAATAGCAGCATTCAAAACATTAATTTAAAACAGTGCTCAATATAAAAATAGAGCAATGAATATTTATTATTAATTATTATATTAGAACATGTGAAAACTACTACAACATTCTACATTTTGTTTCTACATTAAAAGTATGTCTTATCAGGTAGTTTATTTTTATTTAAAAAGATTTATAACCATCACTGTTAATTACCTAATGAGACATTGTTCTTTCAATGTCGAAACAAAATGTACAATTTTGTAGTAGTTTGTAGTTTTCACATGTAATAATTAATAATATATATTTGTGTGTAAATTTTTTTAAAAATAAAAAGCAAGAGATTTAGACTTAAATAAACAAACAGAGGTAGAATATTTTTGATAAAAAATAGTCCTGCAACAAAATGTATAATTTAAAAAAAAAAAAAAAAAAAATCTTGCTTGTTTTTTTATTTAATTTTTAATTTTATTAAAAAATGAAAGAGAACTTAAATTTTATAAACACAAGCAAAACGAGTCATTTCAGCATCATTAAAATCCAGAACATACAATAATTACGCTACAAAATAACTAATAAAGAAAGCTATAGGTGGGAAAGAAGCCACAAACCGTTACATATTTTATGCATGGATGGAAATTTATTTTGAAAGAAATAGTCTAAGAATTTAGGAAGATGAGGTGGGTTGGGGAGAGAGAAAAAGGTTTAAACTTAAACTATAGAAAATAATTTTTTATTTTATTTTATTTTTAAGACTAAACTTTAAAAAATATAAATTTAAGAATTAGATATATTAGCAATTTTGTAGAGAGAGAGAGAAAAAAAATAGTTTCTCACAAATTTGTGCTTGTAAAATTAGATTTTTGTCCCCGAGATTGTGAAACCAGCCAGAGTTACCTACCTTTGATTATTTTTAATTTTAATTTTTTTTTTTTTTTTTTTTTTTTTTTGGAGAATGTTTTTTTTTTGGAGAATGTGTTTTTTTTTTCTTTCTTTTTTTCAACTAAGCAATCAAGAAAAGACATTTTTGATTTCATTATACATCTGTTGCACTTTTGTTTGTTAGCAAGATTTAATTACAGCCATTTAACTAATTAAGCAAATCTTGTGAGGAAAGATGGAGGAAAAAAAAATTAAGGGGAACAAAGAGCGCTGTGGAGGCTTGGAAAAAAAAAAAAAAAAAAAAAAGCTGATAGATACATGATGATTTTCCCCGCCCTTGCTACTACTTCTGAGGCTAATACATACATTTTATTTTATAAACTCACAATTAAGGACACAGAGGGGAAAAAAAAAAAAAAGTAGTTATATGTAATTTTTTAAAGTTTATTTCTTTTGATTGTGAAAAATAGTGGGAAGTGAAACAGGAGCAAAAAAGAGAGTAGAAGAAAAAAATAGCACAACTAATTTATATCTATATATATAAAAAAAAAAGTATATTTTTTTTTTGTTTTGTTTTAAATGCCAACAATTAATTGGATTCTTTTTCTTCTTTTTTTTTACTTTTATCCTTGTTAAAAAAAAAAAAAAAAAATTAACCCCCCCTTTTCAGCTCCCTACCACCCATTTTTTTTTTTTTTTTTTTTAGGATAAGCTGGTAAATTTTGTTTTTTTTTATATGTCGCATTTAGGGTTTATTTTCTATTTTTTAGGGATTCAGTGAGTGGGGGGAGAAAAAGGATATTTTTTTTGTAAATTTCTTTATTTTTCTTTTCTAGTTTTTTAATTTTACGCTTCATTTTTTTTTTTTTTTTCCATTTTTGTTAATGTGGCAAAACTGCAAAAACATTACCCAGCTTTTTTTTTATTTATTTATTTTTTTTTAGTTTTATTTTATATATATATATATATATATATATATTTTTTTTTTTTTTGTTTTTAATTGTCCACAGTTGTTATAATTAGCTGATCATGTAGCCGAAATCTGATCTAGTAATATAAGTCCTGTGGGGGCCAAGGATGCATGGTCAGTGACAAAGACTAGCATCAACACAAACAATGTCCGAGAATCTAGAGGGGAGGGCAGCATTCACGTAGCGAACTTCTTGGTCCATTGGCGAGCAGTCTTGTCGTGTTCTTCACGGTTTGTGAGAAATTGAGTAGCAATACTGCCAACGAGAGGATCCCGTGGATTGCAGTCTGTGAGGAGGGAGCACACGGACAACAACACTTTGGATACTGTCAATGCTGGACTCCAATTGTCTTTCAGAATGTCTAAGCAGATAGCACCCTGGTTGTTAATATTGCAGTGGTATATCCGAGTACGAAATGTCACCTGTAATGTAATGAAGAGAAATAATTAGTCTTGTTGAAAATTGCACAGTAAACCATGAAGTTTTAGTTTTAGGTAAAAAAAAGGCTTTTTTTTTTTTTTTTTTTTTTTTTTTTTTAAATCATATCACCCCAAGCAAGGCGGTAACACCACTGATGCACAGGGGGCTACGCAAGAGTAAAAAGATTGGAAAAGAGAAAGCCGGAAATCACATCCTAACTAGGAAATAAGGGATGAGCCTCTTCACTTTTTCAATAGACATGGGTGGAGTGTGAACTTAGATCACTGGTGCCCCCTAGATACGAATTTGCACGAGCAACTAGATCCCACCCTTTTACAGTGAAACCGATAAAATGCAACCGCAACTTCTACTCCAACAGTTTCTTTCCTCACACTTCCCGACTGTGGAATTCTCTTCCACACGATTGCTTCCCCGACGGCTACAATCTCCAGGAGTTTAAATGTAAGGTCAATAGACACCTCCTAAAACACACTAACTCGCTCCCATTCTTTCAAACACTCTTCCCATCTGCCCAACCCTCATCCTCGGTATCCTTACCCATCTATTACCTTCCTCCTGACATTTCTTATGTCTAACCACTCCTTCTCTTTACCGTCCCCTATGTAGCCCCATGTGCAATAGTGGCAGTGGAATGTTCTTGCTTGGAGTGAAATGATTAAAAAAAAAAAAAAAATCAAAAGAATGGTAACACAACCAAATAATGATGGTCAGGTGTAAATAATTTCGCAATTGCATTAATTATATCTTCTGAATTATTAATTTAGAATTTTTATCTGCATATTGTTACAGGTAAGAAAGAACTGTTCCTTTTAAATAATTAAAAGTAAAAATATCCAAAGAATGGTTGCACAACCGTGACCATCAAATAATGGCCTTATTTTGGAATTGGTGTTATCTTCAGAATGAGTAATCATGGAATTTTGATTCTTTTCTCTTAAAGAATTCTGATTTTTAAAAATCATTAAAACTAAAAAATATCAATTTACATCTGACAAAAAAGTGCCTTTTAAATCATAGAAAAGAAAACATGCCCAAAGAAAGCTAACATTAAACTTTCACATAATCCTGTATATTATAAAATTAATAGTTTACCTCTATTGTTAAAAAAATTGATTTTAAACAATAATGGTCACCCTGTACAAGGCTCAAAGACCACTCAAGGTAGAGGGTTACAAAGTAAGTGGCATGTTTAATGGAGTTTTGTAGGGAAGATAACCTGTTCATGTCTAAGGGGTTAAATGTTAAGTGATTAGAGAAGCACCCTCTTGGGAGTTGGTCAGATAAAACAGCAGTTTGTTGGAAGTAGTTGCTCCAGTAGAACTTGCATATGACCAAGGGAATTATGGCGGTTAACTACAAGGTAGGTCTTGTGTTTGAACACTTTTCATAGAAATGCCAATAGAGTAAGGGGTTTGCAATGTTCTGTCTGAAGGAAAAGGAGTTGCAGAGGGGAAAAAGTTCACCTACAAGGACGCAGAGATGCTTTCAGATTATGTGAAGAGTAGGAGTTCTCTGCCCATATATGTCAGCAGTACATCAATTTCTGCCGTATTGATAAATGACATATCTCGTCTTTGTTCTTATTTAGTACTGCTCAGTTATTACTTGCCCACTGTTTCCACCAATCAATAGCCGAGGGAATTACAAACTGAAATCTTTATTTAATCTATGGGGTCAGATTGTTCTTGTTCCACAGTCCATATCTAGGGATATCTCGTCTTGTTCTTATTTAGTACTGCTCAGTTATTGCCTTGCCCTGTTTCCACCAATCAATAGCCAGGGGAATTACAAGTGTCTTATTTAATCTATGGGGTCAGATTGTTCTTGTTCCACAGTCCATATCCCTAGGGATATCTCGTCTTGTTCTTATTTAGTACTGCTCAGTTATTGCTTGCCCTGTTTCCTGGCAATCAATAGCCGAGGGGAATTACAAACTGAAATCTTTATTTAATCTATGGGGTCAGATTGTTCTTGTTCCACAGTCCATATCTAGGGATATCTCGTCTTGTTCTTATTTGTGCTATGAACATTGCTTGCCCTGTTTCCCTGCAATCAATAGCCAAGGGAATTTTAAACTGAACTCTTTATTTAATCTATGGGGTCAGATTGTTCTTGTTCCACAGTCCATATCTAGGGATATCTCGTCTTGTTCTTATTTAGTACTGCTCAGTTATTGCTTGCCTGTTTCCACCAATCAATAGCCGAGGGGAATTACAAACTGAAATCTTTATTTAATCTATAGGGTCAGATTGTTCTTGTTCCACAGTCCATATCTAGGGATATCTCGTCTTGTTCTTATTTAGTACTGCTCAGTTATTGCTTTCCCTGTTTCCACCAATCAATGGCAGAATTGCAAACTGAAATCTTTATTTAATCTGAGGTCCCAAAGGATTGTTCTTGTTCCACAGTCCATATCTAGGGATATCTCGTCTTGTTCTGTATTTAGTACTGCTCCAGTTATTGCTTGCCTGTTTCCAATCTGTGTGAGGGAATTTTAAACTGAACTCTTTGTTTAATCTATTAGGGTCAGATTGTTCTTGTTCCACAGTCTATCTAGGGATATCTCGTCTTGTTCTTATTTAGTACTGCTCAGTTATTGCTTGCCCTGTTTCCACCAATCAATAGCCGAGGGGAATTACAAACTGAAATCTTTATTTAATCTATGGGGTCAGATTGTTCTTGTTCCACAGTCCATATCTAGGATATCTCGTCTTGTTCTTATTTAGTACTGCTCAGTTATTGCTTGCCCTGTTTCCACCAATCAATAGCGAGGGAATTACAAACTGAAATCTTTATTTAATCTATGGGGTCAGATTGTTCTTGTTCCACAGTCCATATCTAGGGATATCTCGTCTTGTTCTTATTTAGTACTGCTCAGTTATTGCTTGCCCTGTTTTCCTTTTAATCAATAGCAGAGGGGAATTACAAACTGAAATCTTTATTTAATCTATGGGGTCAGATTGTTCTTGTTCCACAGTCCATATCTAGGGATATCTCGTCTTGTTCTTCCCAGTACTGCTCAGTTGTGCTTGCCCTGTTTCCACCAATCAATCAATAGCCGAGGGGAATTACAAACTGAAATCTTTATTTAATCTATGGGGTCAGATTGTTCTTGTTCCACAGTCCATATCTAGGGATATCTCGTCTTGTTCTTATTTAGTACTGCTCAGTTATTGCTTGCCCTGTTTCCACCAATCAATAGCCGAGGGGAATTACAAACTGAAATCTTTATTTAATCTATGAGTCAGATTGTTCTTGTTCCACAGTCCATATCTAGGGATATCTAGTCTTGTTCTTGTTTAGTACTGCTCAGTTATTGCTTGCCCTGTTTCCACCAATCAATAGCAGGGAATTACAAACTGAAATCTTTATTTAATCTATGAGGTCAGATTGTTCTTGTTTCCACAGTCCATATCTAGGGATATCTCGTCTTGTTCTTATTTAGTACTGCTCAGTTGTGCTTGCCCTGTTTCTACCAATCAATAGCCGAGGGGAATTACAAACTGAACTCTTTATTTAATCTATGGGGTCAGATTGTTCTTGTTCCACAGTCCATGCCTAGGGTTATCTCGTTTTGTTTTTATTTAGTACAGATCGGTTATAGCAGGCCCCGTTTCTACTAATCATTATCTGAAGGGGAATTACAAACTGGACTCTTTATAACTCTGCTCAGTTGTTGTTCATAGTAAGTAAAGCTTATATACAAATGGAAGTGAATGTTTTCTCTACCTGTGTCATAATGTGCAATTACTATGAGTGGAGACTTGCATCAACCAATGAAAACAATGATTTCATCTCCATAGATAGCTTAGGCTCACTAGGTATTGGTAACTCTTTAAAAACAAGTCGCCCATCTCTAGAATAGTTGGCAACCAAGACTATAAAACCCAATCTATTTTACTATTTAACCCATAACTGAGGAGAGAAGAGATGAGTTTGTACCTTTCCCAAAAGTATTTGCCTTTCAGCTCTATACTTCTAACATCTCTGCCTCTCATTTACTGTTTATCACCCCCTTCAATACAAATAGATAGCCACCTATCAGTTCAAACATCTTTGAACAGGAGCGGATGTTTATCCCTTTGTTCCCTGTTTAGAACTGGGTTTCCGAAAGTCTTAAATTTCTTTTTGTTTTAAAACTCCCAGTATCCCTTGTGTCTTAGTGGCATCATCTCACCTTGCTTGGGGTGAACTGATGAAAATAAAAAATAACGAATGCAACAAACTCATTCTGATTTGCAACCGATTAGAATTTATCAGAATAAATGTAAATATGTTTTAAGGAGTTGGGTACAGTGAACTATGAAATGTGTTGTATAGAAGATCTTTTATATATATATATATATATATATATATATATATATATAAAAGATCTTCTATACAACATTCAGTATATATATATATATATATATATATATATATATATATATATATATATATACTAGCAATTTAGCCTGGTTTCACTCGGGTAGTTTAAAGAATAAGAATAAAAAAACATATGGTGAATTTACAAAGCAAATACTTACACAATGTAACCCCCCCCCCCCCATCGTCACTTTTATAGATAAGTGTAGAATGTCTATTCGATTAGGGTGGAAGGCGGTGGGGGGGGGGCAACATATATAGATAATATAAAGTAGGGTGATTGATTCTATATTATAACCAATACATAAACTGATCCTTGACTTTGGTGGGGGGGGGTGATAATATAAATATATATATATATATATATATATATATATATATATATGTATGTTTCTACCCCTAATTTTGGCTTTCTGAAAAATTTCAAAGTGTCATTAGCGTTCTAAAATTTTGATCTACATCTGAGCGGTACTCCTGTCAAGCTAGACTGCAAAATGCAGACGCTAATTCTATCTAACAAACAAATACTTACACAACATCCACCCTCGTGACTTATATATATATGTGTCATCTGCAGACAGTCCTGTTCTGCTGTATCACAGTTAATCAGTATGGTTAGACATCTGATTGCTTCTAGCCAGGATTGAAACCTGACTAATAAATTATATATATATATATATATATATATATATATTAGGAAAGAATATTAAAAAGTTTTGAATTTAAAAATGTACTTTTTTATTTTTATTATTGTATTTATGTTTCAGGCTGCCTTTGGTCCTTCGTCAGAAACAAAAAGGAAATACTAATTTCATTAATATTAAAATGATCCAGGTGGAGGGCTTGATGAAAATAGTCTTATCTATTGACTGACCAAAATATATTACATCAATAAAATTCCAAATACTACTACAAATATAGTATTTGGAATATATCGCCAACTGACGCCAATTCAGTCGGGTTTCAATCCTGGGTAAAAGCAATCGAATGTCTAACCGTACTGATGAGCTGTGATACAGTGAAACAGATCTGTCTGTGGATGAATTATAGTATTTACGCTCCCACACCCTGAATGAGCACTCTGGAAGAGTGGGAGACTTTGGAAACAGTAGCTACTCCAGCATATACGCATCACTCATTCAATAATGAATTAGAGCACTATGGCTATTGGGCATGTATAATGATATACGCGCTAAAAAGTCTGCTTTCTTCCACCGAACGCTTGTAGCCCAGTGGTAGAATCGCCGACTGATGCCAATTCAGTCAGGTTTCAATCCTGGGTAAAAAAGCAATCGGAGTCTAACCATACTGATGAGCTGTGATACAGTGAAACATCTGTCTGCGGATGACTATAGTATTTGGAAAATATATATATATATATATATATATATATTAATGGATTCTCCCATCGCGTTCAACGTATGAGGGTCCAACCTTTTTCCAGCAAGACAACCACACAGAGATTTGTTTATAGTGGTGAAGGCATTGTGTAGTACCATCCACACTTCTTGGAACTGCTGATAACAAACAATTGGTGCAGATGACTGCCACAGATCGCACGAACAGCAGACCTCAATTATTTAACCCATAATTGGAGGGAACGAACGGATTAATACCTTTCCCAAGGGTACCAGTGCGCAAGTGAATGCAGCGTGCTCGACTGAAATTGGAACTCGGCTCACCGATTTCCCCCTCCAAGCCGACATCCACCGCACCCCAACGCACATCCGTGAATGCTAACAGCACCTGGTATTCCCAAGTGGTCACCCACCTAAGTACTGACCAGGCTCAACGTTGCTTTATATATATAAAATGACAGACATGGTATTATTAAGTTTTTTTTTTATATAATTGTCAAAACAAGGTTTTTCTGAAATGCCACAGTATTGTTACTTGTTGGTTGCCGGGTTATGTAATTTAAAAAATGGGTATTTGGACAACAATATCTCTTTTATGACAGAATTTTTAAATTACATGACCTGGCAGGCAACAAAGAAATTAATATTACAGCATTTTGGAAAAACCTTTTTTTAGATAATTCTTCTATAATTTGAGTTCAAAAAAGAAAAAAAGAAAAGATTATATGCATGTGTGAATAATTACATAAAAGACCTAATGATAATACCTTGCGTGTCATTTTTAATGAAACCTGTAGAAAAGAGATTGTTGCATAAATATACAATATATATATGTATGTAATGAATTATTTTGAACATTATTTTTACCGATACTCGTATTTAAGTAGATATTCTGTTTTTAATTAAACAGCATTTTATATTTATATCTACCGGCCTGATTATTTTACGATAAATTTTATTACGAAAATGTGTGCTATCCAGCAGGATTCGAACCTGCGACCCCTGTTTACATAGGGGAAGCTACCATTTGATCTGGTACCATGAATAGCCTCTTGATCAGACGAGGTTTTTATCATTCTTATATAACACAATTTTCGATCCATCGTAAACAAGCCATATCTGCTCTGAAATGTATCGTAATGTCAATAAATGTAAACATGTTACGGAAATTAATGAATTCATTACAAATTGTCGGTTGCTTATAACCAAGTTTCGTTAAAATTCATTAATTTCCGTAACATGTTTATATATATATATATATATATATATATATATATGAAATTATTTCTTTGAACATTATTTTTAATCGATACTCGTATTTGAGTAGATATTCTGTTTTTAATCAAACAGTATATATATTTATTTCTACCGGCCTGATTATTTACAATAAATTTTGTATGGAAATGTGTGCCGTTTGGCAGGATTTGAACCTGTGACCCCTATCAACATAGGGGAAGCTACCAATTGATCTGGTGCGTCTTAGACCACTCAACCATGAATAATACCACAGTCTAAATGAAGTCAATAATAATAATAATAACAATGGCCATTTGTGTAGAATCGAAAATTGCGTTATATAGGCTTGATTTGACTTAGACCACAAATGATACCACAGTCCAACCTAAGACTCGTCAAATCAATTGGTGGCTTCCCCTATGTTGATAGGGATTGCAGGTTTGAGTCCTGCTGAATATACGCACATTTTAGTACAAAATTTATTGTACATAGTCAGGCCGAGATATATATATATATAAAATATTCTGTTTGATTAAAAATAGAATATCTACTCAATTATGAGCATAGGCTAAAAAACAATGTTCAAACAAAGAATTTCAATATGCTGGTTGTTAAAACCATTTCGCTAATCTTCAGGATTTTCTGTTACATATGGCAAAAATTACTGGCCTACTATGCTACCTGGGGTTCCACCGTTAGTTATTGTCAGCCAGCATCCGGACATGATACCTAATGGTAGCAGAAACTCAGATAGCATAGTGGACTAGTAATTTTTGCCTTATCATCTGTATTTTGTTCTACATTTTATTTACCAATTTTTTTTATTGAAGATTTTATTGTTTCTACCTTGAAGCGGCCGTTTTCTGCTATCCTTCTTTCTTCTAATCTACATTGGCTTATGACCATATCACGTTAAATACACCGGTTCTCGCTCGATCACCGAAGTTGAGCCTGGTCAGTACGTAGATGGGTGACTGCTTGGGAATACCAGGTGCTTTAAGTGTATAGTGATGGATGTGCATTGTGGTGCAGTGGATATCGGCTCGGAAAGAGAAATCGGTGATCCGAGTTTGAATTCCAGTTGAATACCCTGCATTCACTTAAGCACTGGAACCCTTGGAAAAGATATTAATCCATCCCTTCCCTCCAGTTATGGGTTAAATAACAGGGTAGGACTTGGGGACCCTGCCCTTAAAAACAAATAGCAATGAATCTTGATACTCGAAAAGAAAAACGTATTACTAGACACAAAACTGATATAAAAAAAAACAACACTAAATTGTTGAAAGAAAAAGGTATTACTAGCAATAAATAAATAAAATTTAGTTGGCAATAAATGACCTGCCGAGGTGTTGATGTGCCATAAAATGAAACAACCAACCAAATCTAATCCACATTAGATTTAATTTTGTTGTAATAGACATTAGCTACCATGAAAATAAAATGGTGTGGTTTTTTGTTGCCTTTGTCTGTTTTACATTGTTTTTATTAAATGCCATGTCTCTTCAGGATGTAGGCAGTCATAGTTCTTCACAGCTTTTTTTTTTCTTTATCTGAAAAGTTTGTGGTTTCTTGTTGATGTCAGTTTTGAATTCAAAGCAGTCTTTCTCTTAGACTGACGGCCACAAAGCCTGGCTAGAATTAGAACTTTTAGCTTTCTCGTGTAACAGAATGTGGAATTCTGAATGAAGAAAATTAATAGTAATATCTGTCAACCATCACAAGCAACCTCTCCTGTCCCCCATAAGTATGGACCAAGCGAGTCTCCCTGAAAGTAATATACTGCGCCTTTCTGACATCAAGTGAAATCATTATGTTGGGGTGCTCTCCACCTTTCCACAGAAATGGACTGTTCGAATCACTACATAAAATAGTAGTGATTATACCTCGAGGAAGGAAGTCGAGTGAGAGAGTCAGTCGGGTATTTCCGGTATTGCACCGGAAGTGTTCTACTAGTCAATCTATCACGTCTCTACGACGATACTGTATACTAATTACCTTGTTCTGTATTCTACTAATCCTCACCTCTTGTAAATACTTCTCTTTCCTGTCAATACACCTACTTTTATACTATTATTTTGTTTTGTATGATTTCACATTATCCTGTTACCTGACGTAACACATTATATTGAGTCAATAGCTAAATCCACTACTAGGAAGGTTGGGTTACTGAGTTGGGCCAGGAAGTTTTTTTCCGCCTGAATCCATCTTGCACATATACAAAACAACCATCCGTCTGTGCATAGAATACTGTCATATATGGTCATGCGCCCCTTCTGTTCATCTCAGTGTGCTTGACAGGCTCCAAAAGAGAATCTGTAACGTGATAGATCCCGACTTGGCAGCTCGACTCCAGCCACTTTCTCACCGGCAGGATGTGGCTTCCCTTTGTCTATTCTACAAATATTTTCATGGCTTCTGCTCCAATGAACTTAAGTCACTGGTGCCTCTGCCACATGACCACATGAGTTTACTCGTGCAACCAGACTGGCAACTGGGTCCCACCCATTTACAGTTAGATCAACCAAATGCAGCCGACAATTCTACTCTATCAGCTTCTTTTCTCACACTTCTTGCCTGTGGAACTCCCTTCCATATACTTGCTTTCCTGATGGCTATAACCTCCAGGAATTTGAATGCAATATCAATACCCATCTCTTATTCACTTGACTTCAGTCCTTTCTACATCCCCTTGTATATCTTGTTCTTTTCCTTTCTCTCTACCTTCACAACTGTCTTCACATTTTTCTCTTGCCCTTTCTCTAACACCCCCTATAACTGGTTCGTCTTTCTCTTCACTCTCCTCCTGTCTAAACTCTTATGTAGCCCCCTGCACATCAGTGGTGGTACCACCTTTCTTGGGGTGAAACCATTTAAAAAAATAAATATAGATGCACAGCAAAGATAGCTCTGTAGTAATGATCATAAATATTAAGATTCCTTTGAATGACGAGGCCGAATACTTACCTTCGGAGGTTTAAATGGATAATCATTTGTGAAGTGAATATCTAAGAAGAAGACCCCGCCTTCATATACAGATCCTTTTGGTCCAAAGATTGTCGACACCCACTCGTACAAATTATCGCCTTTCGGGCCAGCACTGAAGGAATGAAAAAATAGTTCATGGTATGAAATCAATTTAGTGAATTTTTGAGTGAATTTTTTTAAAAAAAAAAACATTTCCTCCTATATTTGTAGAAAAAAACAAAACAAAAACATGGTAAGTGATATGTAATGAATATGCATACACCTTGCCCCCCCCCCCCCACTGGAATACATAAATACAGACGAAGGCGTGACATCTCAGGATAATGCCTGCTTACTGGATTGTCCTACCAGGTTACATTTGCCTAAACCTCTTAGCTACCTCCCAATCATATATATATATATCCCTATCCCTTTCCGGGTCATATCAGTAAGTTACACATAAATGTGTAGTATAATAATTCTCTGCAATATAATAAAGACTGTTGGGTATTTATTTGTATATCCCTCCTGTCACACTCATGGAGCGAGAGAATAGTGAGGCAGTGTCAGCTCATTTCATTCTTTTTGCTATCAGTTATGAAAGCTTTTGCCACGTGTTTGCTCTTTAACAGTGCCTAATTATTTAATTTATTTATTCATTTTTTTTATTTTTTGCAATAATTATTCTTCACTACTTGATGACATATGTAGCTGCACTGATGAGCTGTGATACAGTGAAACAAGCCTGTATGTGGTTACACTCTCACACCCTGATTGAGCACTCTGGAAGAATGGGAGACTTTGAAAAACAGTAGCTACTCTGGCATGTATGCATTGCTCATTCACTAATGAATTAGAGCACTCTGGCTATTGGGTGTGTATAATGACAATATACATGCTAAAAAGTCTGCCGCCTTCTACAGTGCGCCCATGGTCCAGAGGTAGAACCGCCGACTGATGCCACTTCGGTCGGGTTTCAATCCTGGGTTAAAAGCAATCGCAGTCTAACAGTACTGATGAGCTGTGATACAGCGAAAGGGATCTGTCTGCGGATGACATACACACACACACATATATATATATATATGTATGTATATAAATTAGTGTATCGAGGCAGCAGATAATTTTCTGGACATAGACTGTTAAATATAAGAGACAATGAATGTCTCTTATGTTTAATCATGAGCCGTTCTAAACATTGTACAATGAATGTCTCTTATGTTTAATCATGAGCCGTTCTAAACATTGTATTTTGGCTTTAATTTCAGCTGAAAATAAAAACGAAAATTCTCCAACATTTGGATAATTTTTTATTAAGTTGGTTCTAAGCTTTTGGCTCATATGAGCCATCTTCAGAGAGGTTACAAGGACGTTAACATAAAAAATAAAAAGCTCTTATGCAGTGTGATGTCATAGAACAGCATTACAAATTTACGAATTGCGTTTGCTATTTGGTGATTGTTGTCATTGCTTAGCAAAGTTTTATGTCAACACAAGACAAAATCATCGCTGATGGTGGATGATTTTATGTTAACATCCCTGTAACCTTTCTGAAGATGGCTCATTGGAGCCAAAAGTTTAGAACCAACTTAATAAAAAAAATTATCCATATGTTGGAGAAATTGTTTTTATTTTCACCTGAAATTAAAGCAAAAATACGATGTTTAGAATGGCTCATGATTAAACATAAAACATTCATTGTCTCTTATATTTAACAATATGTTTAGAAAATTATCTGCTACCTCAATGCACACACACACATATATATATAATCTCCGAGTGAATACAGAACGAAGAAAAAGTTTTTACAACGTCCAAAACATTCATTTAAAACAGTGCTTGATATATAATATATAGAGCTGTGAATATTCATTATAAATTATATTTTAGAACATGTACAGAATTTTTTTATAAAAAAATTAAAAAAATTCTGTACATGTTCTAAAATATAATCTATATATATATATATATATATATATATATATAACATAGTGATGATCCACGTATACTGTCTTAATATGTATAAGAAAGAATATTAAAAAGTTTTGAATTTAAAAATGTATTTTTGGACAGTATTTGTTTATTTTTATTATTGTATTTTATATTTCAGACCGCCCTCGGTCCTTCATCAGAAAGAAGTGATTTTTAAATTTGAATTAGAAACGTATTTCACGAATTTTCTGTTTACAACACGTGATGCGTTTGTTTACACCACAAACACATCACGTGTTGTAAAAGATACTGAAAGGTTGAAACCTAGGTTTCAGAAAAAACTAATTTCCAAATGAAAAATATTCAAAAGCTCTACAATATAAATGTATTGAACATTTTTTGTATTTATTTCTGAGATGAGTAATTTTCAATAATCTTGGAAGTATTTTGAACTCTTGTTCTCATCTTGGTTGATATAGGTGTTATAATAGACACAACATTTCAGCCAAGTACCCTCTGGTCATCATCAGGTGTCCATGATGTGGATTATCTTGTTGATTATTGCAAAATATCTTGTGAAATGAATTATTGTTCTTTCATGTTGAAATTTGGTTTGTCACTGATTGAACTCATGACCACTAGATGATACTAACACATGTATAACCAACTACTATATCCACTATGCCACGGTCTCGAAGGACTTTAGTGGCGTATTTTTGGAGCCTTTTATATTCAGTGTGAGATGGATTTTGACAACTGGATTATGTTAGTGGGTTCGTTCGTGTCACTTGTCATAATGTGGATTATCTCGTTGATTCTTGTGAAATCAATTTTTGTGCTTTCATGTTAGAATTCGGTTCTCTCACTACCAAGTCCAAGGATCGAACTCATGACCACTAGATGATACTGACACATGTATAACCAACTACTATATCTACTACGCCACTGTCCTGAAGACTTTAGTGGTGTATTCTTGGAGCCTTGTATATTCAGTGTCATAACACCTATATCAACCAAGATGAGAACAAGAGTTCAAAGCAATTCCAAGATTATTGAAAATTACTCATCTCAGAAAGAAATACAAATTATGACAAATGGCACGAACCCATTAACAAAATCCAGTTGTCAAAATTCACCTGACACTGAATATAAAAAGGCTCCAAAGATATTCCACATCAGCCAAACTATGGACACCTGACGATGACCAGAGGGTAATTGGTCGAAACGTTGTGCATATTATAACATCTGTATCAACCAAGACGAGAACAAAAGTTTGAAATAATTCCAAGATTATTGAAAATTACTCATCTCAGAAATAAATACAAATTATGACAAGTGGCACGAACCCACTAACATAATCCAGTTGTCAAAATCCATCTGACACTGATGACCAGAGGGTACTTGGTCGAAACATTATGTCTATTATAACACCTATATCAACCAAGATGATAACAAGAGTTTGAAATATGTCTTATAAGATACTCAATCATAGGTACATCAATATATATGTTGCCATCATTTTAGACTACAACAGCCCACTCGTAATATATTATTGACACTGCACCATATAGAAGGAACGTATTGTAAATGTCTATATATAGGGACCATACGTATCTATACAAATTGGCACATAGAAAAATAATTAGATTCTTTTAAAAATCCTTGGTGTTGTCAGATTGTAATAAACTTCATGATAAATAATTAGTACACATAGCTTTACATAACAATCTTGCCTCATTGAACCCGAATTAAAAATACGAATTATTCTAATTAAAATTGCAAAAAAAAAAATTTGGTAAATATAAATTTTTCATCGAAAACATTTTATTTCTTAAGACAGTATTACCTTTAAAATATATTATTCATAAAGCAATTAAAAGCTTCTCTAATTGGCTTAGCATTATTGGATTTTTTATTTTACAATTCAGTGCAGATTTTTGATAAGAGCAGGTTTAATTTTTGTTGTAGTGAAATGTCCTGTCCTTCCCAGGAATGGGTATGGCCCGGGTTATAAAAGACTGGGACGAGAACGAACTACAGAGTGATCGAGAGTCTTCGTCATTATACGAGAGCCATCGTCCTTAGACGAGAGTTATACATCATTAGACACAAGCATATGTCTTATACAGATACATTGTCTTCTTGATTGTTATTCTTGTTAACTGTTCGTTGGTGTACGTGTCTATTGGTTGATTGTACTGAGGTATAATAACACTGAGGATATACGAATAGAGATTTAAGAATTATTTCTTGCACTAATCTTTCTCCGTTTATCCCCTTCCGGGATATAACATCTGGAAACAAGACAATCAGGAAAATCCGGTCATGGTTGTTGGACAATTTCTGTGACCACATCTTGCCAACTAAATAAGTCCTCTGAGTAAATGGTATCATGGCTGAGACTAAGAACTACAATTATGCCTACTTAGAGCCAAACCCAAAGCAAAAACTAAAATAAAAGGACTGAAAAAAAATACAGACATACAGGCAGATAAACAGACACAAACACAAACATCTTGCCTTTTATATATATATATATATATATATATATATATATATTATCAATTTTCTGCACTATTGTAAGAACTGCAACCTTGAAACTTCTGAATATCATTTATGTTTTCGTCTATGAGTGTATCAAATTTGATTAAAATCGGACCACTCCTTCTACAACCCGACTTTCTTTTATTATCGATTTTCGATATTTATCGGGTGTACCTTGACGCAAAACCTAGCTAAGAACACTCACAGACGCTTATAGTACAACTGTGTAAATTTTCAAGAAAATCGGTGTTGTAGGGAAATATCCTGTCTCACCCAGGAATGGGTTTGACTCGGGTTATAAAAGACTGGGACTAGAACGAACTGCAGAGTCTTCGTCATTATACGAGAGTGATCGTGATTATACGAGAGCCACCAGCCTTAGTTGAGAGCCATCGTCCTTAGACGAGAGTTATACGTCATTAGACGCAAGCATTCTTCACAAGACGGATACATATGTCCTATACAGATACATTGTCTTCTTGATTGTTATTCTTGTTAATTGTTCGTTGGTGTACGTGTCTATTGGTTGATTGTACTGAGGTATAATAAATCTCTATTCGTATATCCTCAGTGTTAAGAATTATTTCTTGCACTAATCTTTCTCTGCTATATCCCGGAAGGGGATAAACAATTTTACAAAAAAAAGCAAGACTCTTTTGGAAAATTTAAGTAATATAATCAATAAAAATTATCACAATGAATTTTTCAAGTTCACATAAAATTAAATATGTGGGGTGAAACAACTGTTAAAAAAAAAAAAATTCAATAAGATTTTCAAAATAATTTCATTAATTTGTGAATAAGTCTTGAAAGTTTTATTAAAATCCAACAATTATTTGATTGAATTTCCAATTGAATATACCTGTTATCGCAAAAAAAGATGCTAAAATTTGCTATGTTAATTTATAGTACATTCACTGGTGCAAAAAAAACGAGATTTTTAATCAAAATTTTGAATGTTTTGAAAAGGAACACAAACTAAATATTCAAAAAGTGCTTTGATCTTTCCTCTTAATGAAAAGTTTTCAATGTTATTAATTTCGAACCATTCTTTTTTTTATCATGGCACGCTAATATTTTAGTGATTCTGTTGGAGGCACTTACATTAAATCTGGCCATAAAAAAGTTACTTACCTGCAATTTGGAGGTGGGTCTACTGTAATCTCAGCAAGTTCCCTTTGGAGTCTGAAAAAGAAAATTATGCACAAATCACAATAGATAAAGATATTACGATAAACAGGTTTCACTTTTCTGTTGTCCTTCCCACACACATCTAAACCTAAATCTAATCGAAACTTATTTATAAATAGAACTTTGTGTGTGTTACCTATAGACTCTGAAATGGCTGAACTGATTTTCTTGAAAATTTACAATTGTACTATAAGCATCTGCGAGTGTTCTTAGCTAGGTTTTGTGTCAAGGTACCCCTGATAAATATCGATAATCGAAAAAATCAGGTTATAGAAGGAGTGGTCCGATTTTAACCAAATTTGATACATGCATAGACAAAGACATCAGAAACGATATTCAGAAGTTTCAAGGTTGGAGTTCTTACAATAGTGCAGAAAATCAATTTTTATATATAGATATTTACGCTCTCGCACCCTGATTGAGTACTCTGGAAGAACGGTAGACTTTGAAAAACAGTAGCCACTCTAGCGTGTACGCATCGCTCATTCAGTAAAATGAATTAGAGCACTCTGGCTATTGGGCGCGTATAATGATAATATATGCGCTAAAAAAAAGTCTGCCTGCTTCCACCGAACACCCATAGCCCAGAGGTAGAATTGTCGGGTGACGCCAATTTGGTTGGGTTTCAATTCTGGGTTAAAAAGCAATTGGAGTCTAACTGTACTGATGAGCTGCAATACAGCGAAACAGATCTGTCTGCGGATGACACGCACACACACACACACACACACACACACACATATATATAAATAAAAGGCAAGATGTCTGTGTGTGTGTGTGTGTGTCTTTTTATCTGCCTGTATGTCTGTATTTTTTTTCAGCCCTTTTATTTTAGTTTTTGCTTCTGGTTTGGCTCTAAGTAGGTATAATTGTAGTTCTTAGTCTCAGCTATGATACCATTTACTCAGAGGACTTATTTAGCCTTCAAAATTCAGTTTACGACGAAAAAAATCAAAATTTGACTTACATCCATTCATTTTTCTTTCAGTCTACGGTTTCGCTTTAACTGGAAATAAGTATTGTTTTTTAGTCTTTCATGCCAACGTCCAACGAGTCTGAGCTCCAGGACCATGGATTAGTTTTAAAGCTTTCATTACACCCTAGCAATGCTGGGCTATACTGCTAGTTATATATATTAGTGTACTGAGGCAGCAGATAATTTTCTAAACATATACTGTTAAATATAAGAGACAATGAATGTCTATTATGTTTAATCATGAGCCATTCTAAACAGCGTATTTTCGCTTTAATTTCAGGAGAAAATAATAAAAAAATTATCCAAATGTTGGATAATTTTTGTCTTTAAGTTGGTTCTAAGCTTTCGGCTCATATCAGCCGTCTTCAGAGAGGTTACAAGGATGTTCACATAAAAACATAAAAAGCTCTCACGCAGTGTGATGTCATAGAACCGCATTACAAATTTACGAACTGCGTTTGCTATTTTTGGTAACTGTTATTGTTGCTTAGCAAAGTTTTATGCCAACACCAGATAAAATCGTCACTGATGGTGGATGTTTTTATGTTAACGTCCTTGTAACCTCTCTGAAGGTGGCTCATGTGAGCTGAAAGCTTAGAACCAACTTAATAAAAAATTCTCCAAATGTTGGAGAATTTTTGTCTTTATTTTCGCCTGAAATTAAAGCTAAAATATAATGTTTAGAACTGCTCATGATTAAACATAATAGACATTCATTGTCTCTTATATTTAACAGTATATGTTTAGAAGATATATAAACAACAATCATAAATCCTGTACTCCATTTCTTTGTAAAAGGAGTAACATAGCCTGCAAGGAGTTTGTTGGGACGTCCGCGCCTATTCGGCTATAATGGACTATTCCATTACTATGTAAAGTAATGGTGGCATCTATGTCGTAGAGTGTGCCGAGCAGCCGATCGACAAGTCAGTCGTAGACTTCCGGTGACGACCCGGAAGTACCCATTGCTCATACTACGTCTTACGACGCTTGAGACGATTAACCTTTATTCTTGTATTGGATACTAATAACCTTTGTAAATACTATTTTCACAGAATACAACAATTAACCTATTCCTGTTGTTGGGTTATTTATTCTTACTTATGACATAACAAAGTTCCAGATTTAAAATCCCAAGGTTCACAAATAGATTTTTGGTGCTTAAAGGAGCTCTTTATTGATGTCCTGCCTTCATTGCTGTTTTCAGGTTTTTAAACATCATATCAGCTCCAGCAGTAACGCTGACTTTCGGTCCAGAAGTACCAAGCCAGCTTCTTCCTTTTGTGCTACTCGTCTGGATTTAAATTTTTGTCTTTTCTGCAGAATTCATACTTTTTATTGTTAACTCTAGCCAATGGGACGAGTTCATTTTCCCACTCTCTCCTATTTAATAACAAATCCAAGTTGCACCCATTTTTTTTTTTATCTTAAATCGCAGCTACTCTTTCTGGTATGTTTGTCCATTTTTTCTTTCTTCACTAAATTTACCCCTATATTTTGAATTGCTAATACTAATTATATTTTCTCACCTCTATTTATCGACATAGATTTTTAAATGAAATTTAACTATTCAACTGGTCTATAATTAGTTCTGCCATCCACTGGCTCAAGCCCATAAATCTAGAATATAAAAGTATAGAAACTAGCATGACCACAAAATGAGGGATCAGTTTATATATTGATTATAATATAGAATTGATCCCCCATTTTACATCCACATATCCTTGATAGCATTTTAATAATGACTTCTGGAGTCCATTTTTTTTTCTACATCTTCTATGTGTCCTGTCCCTTCAGGACGTAGGCGATCATGGTTCTCCACATCTCCCTATTCCTTGTGGCTCTTAGTATATTTGCTCCTGTTACTCCTGGCAACCCCCATTCTGTCATCCACTAGCTCAAGCCCATAAATCTAGAATATAAATGTATAGAAACTAGCATGGCCACGAAATGAGGGATCAGTTTTTATATTGATTATAATATAGAATTGATCCCCCATTTTATACCCACATTATAATTTTTTATAAACAGTTGGCATATATATTCTTCTTCTATGTGCCCTGTCTTTTCAGGGCATAGGTGATCCATGCCTTCCATGTTTCCCTATGCCTAGTGGCTCTGAGCACACCTTCTCCTGTTGCACCGTGCAACCCTCGTTCCGTCATCCACCTGATTAGGTCCTTTAAATATGTTATCCGTTGCTTTCCCCTGTCTCTTTTTCCCTCTATCTGGCCTGTTAGTATCATAGCTATACCCTTCCCGAAAAGATATCAAAACTACCTATATTCATCATTGATTAGCTAATCCCATTTTTGAAAATGAAAACTAAAGTACTTATACCAGTCACTTTTTGCTATTCGTTAAAACCCTCTAACTATATAGATTTCTGTTGAAATAACTATTTTCTTCCGGAGGTGGGGGTGGGGGAGAGAGAATTACATGGTACTACTTTTTGCTAATTTCCCGCCTGGTCAGTCCTTAAATGGGTGACCATTTGGGAATGCCACGTGCTGTAAACATAAGGACCAAGAATGGTCCACCGGTACTCCAGGGTTGGGGGTTGGGTGCAGGGCTAACAACCCTGCCCCGTAAAAAACAGTTTGCTGCCCTATGCACCATTGGGTGTGATGGATAAACGATGATGAATAGTAAAATGTTCTGAGAAGCTGAAGCATGTTTCCTTTGCATCCTCTCCCAAAACCTTGTTGTTGCTCACATTTTTGGTTCATGTTATTCTCACCATCCTTCTGTAGAACCACATCTTGGTTGCTTCGAGTCCCTCCATCTTTGAGAATGCCCAGCATTCGCTGTCATATACGAGGACAGATATCAGCTCTCTTTTCTTTGTTTCCAACAAAATCTTCCTATTCGTCAATACTTGAAATGCGTTGTTGGCCCTACCGATGCATCTTCAAATGTCAGTGTCACACTTTCCATCCTCTGTTGGAACACTTCCCAGGTGATTCAATTTCTGCACCTGTTTGATTTAATATCCGTGACCCGTAATTGGCATTTTGAGCTCCTCATGCATAGTTTCTTGTAGTTTGTTTAGTCTTTTCTTCTTGCTACTTTCCGTAGGAAGTTCTTTATTTTCTTTTCCATGTCTGCTATCAACACTATGTCATCTGCATATCTTATATTGTTGAGATTGTGGCTGCTAATGACGAATCCTGACAAGGCTTTTATTTCTTTCATAATTGCTTCACTGTACAGGTTGAAAAGTTCAGGTGAGAAAACACATCCTCGTCTTACGTCTCTATTTTTGCATACCTGCTGAGTTTACTTCCTATCCATACACAAGCAGCTTGCTGCCAATATAGATTCTTGATTATCCTAACGTCGTTTCCAAAAATGCTGAGGTTAATGGGCATCTCTATCGAGTCCTTGTGTCAAATGCCTTTGCGTAGTCTATAAAGCACAGATAGGTCCTTCTGCATTTGTATTGCTTGATCAGATTGCATTCCTTGTTCTGGTATCTTCAATGGAACCACATTATTCTTGTTCTATCTCTGGGCTGATTCTGCTGTGCGCTCTGTTCATCAGAATCGGGATGATGAGTTATATGGCTCATCCAACTGGTGGTGCTCAAATTCTTTTGCACCTGGCTTCTTAGGTAGTGAGCGTTATAAACATTGATCTGCTTAGGTTCTCTGGTATATTGCCGCTGTTGGAGATTTCGTTTATTATTTCTGTTAATGAAGAATCCTGGCAGAACTTTTAGCTTTCTCATAACTGTTGAACAGATCTGGTGAGAAGACACATCCTTGTCTTACAACCCTTTCCATTTTTATATATATATATATATATATATATATATATATATATATATACTGAATTCATTTCTTGTCCAAGAAACCCCTACACAAAACAAAATTATTTACCACTAGCAGTATAGCTTGTCATTGCTCGGGTGTAATAAAAGCTTTAAAACTAATCTATGGTCCTGGAGCTCAGACTCTTTGGACGTTGGCACGAAAGACTAAAAAGCAATAGTTGCTTCCAGTTAAAGCGAAACCGTAGACTGAAAGAAAAATGAATGGATGTCAAATTTTGATTACCTGGTATCGATATCAAATTTTCTGCACTATTGTAAGAAATGCAACCATGAAACTTATGAATATCGTTTCTTATGTCTTTGTCTATGAGCGTATCAAATTTGATTAAAATCGGACCACTCCTTCTATAACACGATTTTTTCGATTATTGATATTTATTGGGGGTACCTTGACACAAAACCTAGCTAAGAACAGTCGCAGATGCTTATAGTACAACTGCGTAAATTTTCAAGAAAATCGGTTTAGCCATTTCGAAATCTATAGGTAACGGACACATACACACAGACAAAATTCCATTTATAAATAAATTTAGATTTAGATATTTTTATCGTATTTCATGTGGTAGATATCAAAGTATATATTTTTGAATAACTGATTTAAAGAAAAATTAATACTCCTTTGTCAAATTTTTCGATAATGCTAAATAAAAAATAATACTGTTCATTTATCAAACTTCATCAGGGCATTTTCGTTCATACAAAAATATTTTAAACTCAAACATAAAATATTACCATAAGAAACCAATATCATATTCTTATAATATAAATGTAAACAGACCGAAAATGAATATTTGCAACATCTGTTTATTATATATTTTTCTTTTACTGTCAAAACAAGATTTTTAAAAAAATAGAAAGCATTACAAATTAAAAAAAAAAAATAATTAAAAATACTTTGATCTTTCTTATTACAAAGAAAGATCAATGTATAATTGCAGCATCAGCTTATTATTTTCTAGCAGTATAGCCCGGCATTGCTCAGGTGTAATGAAAGCTTTAAAATTAATCCATAGTCCTGGAGCTCAGACTCAGCCTAAAGAATATTTGTGTGAAGTTTGGTGAGAATCAGATAAAAATTGTGGATTTGTATAAAGGACATACAGACAGATAAACAGACACACACACAAACATCTTGCCATTTATACATATATATATTATCAATTTTCTGCACTATTGTAAGAACTGCAACCTTGAAATTGCTGAATATCATTTTTATATCTTTGTCTATGAGTGTATCAATAACCCGATTTTTTTCGATTATCGATTTTCAATATTTATCGGGGGTACCTCAACACAAAACCTAGCTAAGACTCGCAGACTCTTATAGTACAACTGTGTAAATTTTCAAGAAAATTGGTTTAGCCGTTTCGGAGTCTATAGGTAACGGATACACACACACAAAGTTCCGTTTATAAATAAGTTTAGATTAGATTTATCATTTACTGATAATGTTGAAAAGACATAAGGTAAATCAAGGCAAAAATGTCCTGTGAAGCAATAAATGGGCTAAAAACAAAAATGTTACTTTCAGAGCCACTTGATAAAGTGAAACTTGCTTCTCTAATGTGAAACCTGTGCTTTAATTCGAGGTCATGTGATGCAGTGGATATCAACTCAGAGCGAGAAATCGAGGAGCCGAGTTCAGATTCCAGTAGAATTTCTTGCATTCACTTATGCGCAAATACTCTTGTGAAAGGTATTAATCCTTCTCATCCCTCCAGTTCTGGGTTAAATAACATGACAGATTGGGTTTTATAGCCTTGGCTGGCAACCAGACTTTTGCCCAGTTAATCATGTCTCTTTAGAGACATGATCGCCTAAGCATGTATCACGTATGGCACTTAACTGACTGATAGAATATGATAGTTGGAGACATGATTAAGGCTGCTGCTGGGCATAAAGTGAGGGATCGGTTTTCTATTGTTATAAAGTAATAAACTGATCCCCCATTAATTACTACTTCATAATATAATACATTTCTTCCTGCTGTAGCTATGAGTGAAATAACAGGATAGATTGGGTTCTATAGCCTTGGCTGTCAACCAGTCTACTGCAGAAAGTAATGGCAACCTACTGTGGGATAATCTTCTGCCTCGTCAGTCATGCCTCTTTAGAGACATGATTGCCCAAGCCTGTATCATGTATGGCACTGAACTGACTTTTAGATAAACACATGCGGGTTTCATTCTCAGTTGAGAGTGGAGGATTTCTGTCTTTGCTCTTGGTATTTGTTAAACAAGAAAAGGTTTGCTCACATATGTAAGACATTGAAAACTTGAACAATATATTAATTTTTTTTTTTTTTTTTTTTTAATCATTTCATCCCGAGCAAGGCAGAAACGCCACTGATGTGCAGGGGGTTACATAAATGTAGAAAGATTAAATAGAAAAGAGTGAGGAGTGCAAGCTAGTTAGGAAGGAACAATAGAAAGCTGAGAAAGCAGGTGCGATGACAGATACATGGGCGGAGAGAAAGTGAAGATTATACAGGGGAGGGGAGAGAGCTAGAGTCCAGTGGTTAGTAGGTGAGTATTAACTTTGCATTTAAATTTCTGGAGGTTGTAGCCGTCAGGAAAGCAAGAATACGAGAGTGAGTTCCACAGGCGGGAAGTGCTTGCTTTCTTATGGATGGTAGGAAACTTCTTTCACAGAAATTTTTTGATAACAATAATAGGTTAGATGAAATGATGTATATATTACAATGACCAAGAATATATTGTGCATGTTTAGTAATATAATATATTATATACATAGAAATTATATAAAAAGTCAAAAGTGCAATAGTTTATCACGCTTGTTTTTGTAAAACTCTTAGGGACCATTTGGAAAACCCCAGTTGAGAAACGCTTGCCTAGAGGGTCCTTCAGTTACTCTCTAGCCTTGGGTTTTCTGAGCTGCAGCCCATAATATCTCATGTATAAATCCAGCACAAGGTCCCAGTAAACACAAGTATATCTTCTTTATGTGCCGTATCCCTTCAGGACATTGGTGATCATGGCTCTCCACAATTTCCTGTCCTTTTTAGCTCTTAATAAATTTTGTCTTTTTGTTATTTCTTCTAAACCATGTTCCACCATCCATTTACTCAAGCACATTATTCTTCTATGTGCCATGTTTCTTCAGGGCATTCTTCAGGTTTTTCTAAACCCCTTTCCTCATTATATGTCCCAGAAACCTAACTATCTCTTTCTAGTGTAAAATTAAGACAAAATTATGCAAATTTAAAAATACATTATATATATATATACAAAATAGATGTATCAAAATCTAAATAGGTTCTCTTCAAGGTGTTCCATCAAATTTAAAAGACAAACTCCAACTAGGCCCCACTCCAAATACTCTAAATTGTTCCAAATTAGTTCAAAAGAGCCCCGTTAAATCTGAAAATAAACAAATCTCTTCTGCTCATGTCTCCATTTTCACATTATTATTATTTTTGTTTTTACACTAGACGGCCCTACACATAGTAACCCATATATAAATCCAGTACTGCATATGTGCACATACACACATCGACAAAAGCAATGTAAGTTTCATAAACATAAACAAGTATATCCGTAGTAGCAGAAGTGTTAAAATATTTGCCCCACTTTAAGTTGAAGTGGGGAGTTCTGGTACTACCCACCCATTTAATATTTAAACAATTAAGATTCTGTGTTACTGCACTTGTAACTACTGTAGTTAATGGCATACAAGACACGCCCTGTTAGGGTACTGGCAGAGAGTAAGCAGAATCCTGGAGCTATTGAGGTACAGCACATTTTGGGAATGACTTGCAGAATTTTGGGAAGGTCTTAAATCTAAAGAGAAAAATCTAAAGAGATAAAAGCTTGAGAAAAATCTTTTAAAGATTCAGCATTGGCAAAAAACGAGAGCTTGACAATCGTGTATGATTTAGAAGCATTGGCAAAAAAACGAGAGCTTGACAATCGTGTATGATTTAGAAGCATTGGCAAAAAACGAGAGCTTGACAATCGTGTGTATGATTTAGAAGCATTGGCAAAAAACAAAGACTTGACGATGATGTATGATTTAGAAACATTGGCAAAACAGAGCTTGACAATCGTGTATGATTTAGAAGCATTGGCAAAAAACGAGAGCTTGACAATCGTGTATGATTTAGAAGCATTGGCAAAAAACGAGAGCTTGACAATCGTGTATGATTTAGAAGCATTGGCAAAAAACGAGCTTGACAATCGTGTATGATTTAGAAGCATTAGCGAAAAAACGAGCTTGACAATCGTGTAGATTTAGAAGCATTGGCAAACGAGAGAGCTTGAAAAGCAATCGTGTGATTTAGAAGCATTGGCAAAAAACGAGAGCTTGACAATCGTGCGTGATTTAGAAGCATTGGCAAAAAACGAGAGCTTGACAATCGTGTATGATTTAGAAGCATTGGCAAAAAACGAGAGCTTGACAATCGTGTATGATTTAGAAGCATTGGCAAAAAACGAGAGCGTGCGTCGTGTATGATTCTAGAAGCATTGGCAAAAAACGAGAGCTTGACAATCGTGTATGATTTAGAAGCATTGGCAAAAAACGAGAGCTTGACAATCGTGTATGATTTAGAAGCATTGGCAAACGAGAGCTTGACAATCGTGTATGATTTAGAAGCATTGGCAAAAAACGAGAGCTTGACGTCGTGTATGATTTAGAAGCATTGGCAAAAAACGAGAGCTTGACAATCGTGTATGATTTAAACATTGTAAAAAACGAGAGCTTGACAATCGTGTATGATTTAGAAGCTTGGTGGCAAAAAACGAGAGCTTGACAATCGTGTATGATTTAGAAGCATTGGCAAAAAACGAGAGCTTGACAATCGTGTATGATTTAAAAACATTGGCAAAAAACGAGAGCTTGACAATCGTGTACTAATTCAGCAATTAGCCAACAGGAAGCTTGACAATCGTGTATGATTTGGTATTGGCAAAAAACGAGAAACGACAATCGTGTATGATTTAGAAGCATTGGCAAAAAACGAGAGCTTGACAATCGTGTATGATTTAGAAGCATTGGCAAAAACGAGAGCTTGGCAATCGTGTATGATTTAGAAGCATTGGCAAAAAACGAGAGCTTGACAATCGTATGATTTAGAAGCATTGTAAAACGAGCCAGCTAATATTGATTTAGAAGCATTGGCAAAATAGAAACTGACAAATGTTGTAGATTTAGAAGCATTGGCAAAAAACGAGAGCTTGACGTCGTGTATAATTTAGAAACATTGGCAAAAAACGAGAGCTTGACAATCGTGTATGGTTAAACATTGGCAAAAGTAAAGGGAGCTTGACAATCGTGTATGATTTAGAAACATTGGCAAAAAACGAGAGCTTGACAATCGTGTATGATTTAAAACATTGGCAAAAAACGAGAGCTTGACGTCGTGTATGGTTAGAAGCGATGGCTTAAAAAAACGGAAGCGACGTCGTGTATGATTTAGAAGCATTGGCAAAAAACGAGAGCTTGACAATCGTGTATGATTTTAAACATTGGCAAAAAACGAGAGCTTGACAATCGTGTATGATTTGAAGCATTGGCAACGAGAGCTTATGACGTCGTGTATGATTTAGAAGCATTGGCAAAAAACGAACGTTAATCGTATGATTGAGAAGCATTGGCAAAAAACAAAGGCTTTGACAATCGTGTATGATTTAGAAGCATTAGCCAAAAAACGAGAGCGACGTCGTGTATGATTTAGAAACATTGGCAAAACGAAACGCGGCCGTCGTGTATGATTTAGAAGCGGTGGCAAAAACGAGAGCTTGACAATCGTGTATGATTTAGAAGCATTGGCAAAAAACGAGAGCTTGACAATCGTGTACCGTTTAGAAGCATTGTGAAAAAACGAGAGCTTGACAATCGTGTATGATTTAGAAGCATTAGGGAAAATGAAGACGCTCATAAAATGTTCTTTAATCGGTGCTTAACATGTTTTTGAGTCTGAAATAGCTGGGCCAACAACAAAAAGACCTAGAACATTCTTATTGCAATTGTTATTATATATTAAAAATAATTCTATTCTATAACTTAGGGCTGCCAGCATTCCAGCCACTTTCTCATCGACGGAATATGGCTTCCCTCTGTCTGTTCTATAAATATTTTCATGGCTTCTGCTCCAACAAATTTAAGTCACTGGTGCCCCTGCCACATGAGTTTACTCGTGCAACCAGACTGGCAACTGGGTCAAAGTTAGATCAACCAAATGCAGCCAAAAATTTTCTTTTCTTGCACTTCCCGCCTGTGGAACTCTCTTTCATATTCTTGCTTTCCTGACAGTTGCAACCTCCAGGAATTTAAATGCAATGTCAATACCCATCTCTTAACCACTTGACTCCAGTTCTTTCTACATCACCCTATATATCTTTTCCTTTCTCTCCACCTTAGCAACTGTCATCACACCTGTATTCCCATTCTTCTCTTGCTCCCTTCTCTGACACCCCCTGTAACTGGTTTGTCTTTCTCTTTACTCCCCTTCTATCTAATCTTTTTCTTTTATACAGCCCCCTGCACATCAGTGGTGTTACCACCTTGCTTGGGTTGAAACTATTAAAAAAAAAAAAAAATTTTCATAACAGGTGATCACCAGGGGCATATTTTCTTCAGATCAAATATAGTAAATACTTACCTCCATATGTGTGTGTGTGTGTGTGTGTGTGTGTGTGTGTAACCCAACACTTTTAAAATTTAAATGAATGTTGTTTATGTGCGTCTTGTGGCGTAATGGATTGTTGTGGAGTAGTTTTCGCACTGAAGGCTATAATTGTACTATGTCACTTGCTAATCAACTTAACATACCCAAAATTTTAGGAACTTGGTAATCTTCCACTGAAAGCTGACTCCTTAGTATTCAGCTAACTGCTGACTAATATCAACTGCCTAGTAGTTCTACTGAACTACAATAAAAGTCTAAAGAACTTCTATGAATTCTTATTAATATAGGAGGGAGAGTCCATTATCTGAGGAATAGGTGTGTTTCCCCATAAAATGGATATTGACCAAGAATGAGATATTGAAGAGTCATGTTCAGATCCCAGTTGGGTTCATTAAATTCACTTATGTACTAATACTCTTGGAAAAGGTATGACTCCATTCCTTCTTCTCTCAGCTATGGATGGATTGGGTCTTTATAGCCTTAGTGAGCAGCCAGTCTACTGCAGAAAGAAACGGCAACCCACTGCAGAAAAATCTTCTGCCTAGTCAGTAATGAATCAGAAGAGACATGACATCTGTTTTTTTCCCGACTTCCCAGAGTCATAGGGACACAGCAACAAGATAGCCCAACCCCTCCAGGCTGGTTTTGAATTCAGAGATGAACTCTTATTATTTAGCACTGAATAAATAAGATTTATTACTTAACAGAACATTCTGCTCTCATTATCTATTTTTTTTAAAGTATATTTTAAATTGATTTTGAACTCTTATTATTTAGCAGTAAATAAATAAGATTTATTACTTAATAGAACATTCTACCTTCATTATATTTTTTTTTTAATCATATCACCCTGAACAAGGTGGTAATACCACTGATGTGCAGGGGGCTACGTAATAGTGAAAAGATTGGAAAAGAGAACGCCGGAAACCACACCCTAAAAAGGGAACAAGGGATGAGCCTCTTCACCTGTTCAATAGACGTGGGGGGGGGGGGAGATTGTATTTCCATATATTCCATACTTTCTATGCTGTTTACCTTCTTTCTTTGTGAACTTGTTTTTTGTCAAGTATTTGTCTATTCTTGATTTTTTATTCATTTTTTTTTTTTAAGTAATATTGCCCCAAGCAAAGCATTTTACTGCCACTGTTTTGCAGGGGGGTTACATAGGAAGAAAGTTATGAGAAAGAGTTACAGGGGGGTGTCAGGAAGTGGGCAAGAGAAGGATGACTAAGCCCATAAATTGGGGGATCAATCTATATATTGATTGTAATGTAGAATTGATCCCCCATTTTATACCCACATTTTATGTATTTTGTTTAAAGTTTATTTTAAATTGATTTTGAACTCTCATTATTTAGTAGTAAATAAATAAGATTTATTACTTAATAGAACGTTCTGCTCTCATTATCTTTTTTGCTTAAAGTATATTTTAAATTATTTAAACAAAATTAATGGCATAAGCTGTTTTTTTTTTTTCTTTCTTGCTCCTAAGCCAAGTAGAATGAAATATTATGTGATATGTTGAAGAAAATATTAAAATCATCTTCTTTGGAATTATTTTCTTGACTACTAAATAAAATGCCCAAATGAAGATCTAAGCATGCACATTGTATCATTTTTGTCAGGTTTTCTAGAAAAGAACAGAACTGAGTTTCAAATAAGAGGGATAGCTGGAATTTTTAAAAAATAATTTCTAGTAATTAAATGGCCACTGAATTTTTTTTTCTTTTTTCATAAATTTAAGAAAAGGGATGACTTGAAAAAAAATGTCACAGAATAATTTTGCTCTTGAAAAGAGTAATTGAGGAATTTGGAATTATAAAAAAACAAGAAAATCCTGTTTAAATTTTGTCGACTTTCGAAATATCATAATTTTATCTGTTTGAGACAAACCACTCTGTTTTTCTTTTAAAGGAAGCTAAAAGCATCCACTTAACATATGAAGACTTACACTTAACTGATTTTCACATACATGGTGGAAAGTACCTTCTTGCACTGAAGGTCTCAAGTGTTTTTTTTTTTTTTTTTTTTTTTTTTTTTAAATCATATCACCCCGAGCAAGGCGGTAATGCTACTGATGTGCATTTTACCGCCACTGTTTTACAGGGGGTGTCAGGAAGTGGGTAAGAGAAGGATGAGAATACTGATGAGTGGAGTGAACGGAGAAAGGAACATGAGAGAGAGAGGATGGAAAAAGATATAGAGAAAGAGAATGAATCATAAGATTTTTATTTTATAATCATGTCACCCCAAGCAAGGCAGTTTACTGCCACTGTTGAGCAGAGGTTTACATAAAAGGAAAGTTATAAGTGTGATAGGTTATAGAGGGTGTCAGGAAGTGGGTAAGAGAAGGATGAGAATACTGATGAGAGTAGAGTGGATAGAGAGAGAGAGGATGCAAGTTAATGAGATAGGAGATGACTATTGACTTTACATTTAAATTCTTGGAGATTGTAGCTGTTGGGAAAGCAAGTGAATGGAAGGGAATTCCACAGGCAGGAAGTGCGAGAAAAGAAGCTGCTGGAGTAGAAGTTGTGTTTACAATTTATTGGTTTCACAGTAAAAGGGTGGGACCTAGTTTCTAATCTTGTGACTCGAGTAAATTTATATATATAGGGGTCACCAGTGAGCTAAGTTCATTGGAGCAGAAGTTGTGAAAGTATTTGTAGAAAATAAAAATGTATTTTTCTATCCAAAACTACTCTATCCAACAATATTACTGGGCTTATTTGACCTTCTTTCCATAAAATCAAATAGAAACCATTACTCTTTGAAGCTACTTATTTCTGTGGGTATACACGAGACAAATGTATATTCTTGTAGAATTTAGTCTTTTTTGGCAGTGGTTTCTGTATGTCTTAGTAAGTGACGTCAGATATAGTAGTTCGATGTAAATTTACAAGTGTTGTTACTTTTGTATATTTATTAAATATTTTATGCCTGTAGGAACATTATCATTATTTTATATTTTTATTTATTAATAATAATAATATCAAATAAAAAAAATTAACCCTCTAGGGCCATTCGTATCATATTTGATACAGTATGAAAACAAGCCTTGAAAGAAATATTTTCCTGAAAAATTTTTAAAGAGAAATATTTTATAAATTTCAAATGAAAGCAGGACTGACTGCTCAGTCAATGAATACCAAATGTTTCCTTATAGGGAAATACCAAATGTTTCCTTATAGGGAAATACTGTATCAAATATGATACGAATGGCCCTAGAGGGTTAAAGTTCTTTCAGCAAGCAACAAAACTTTTCCTGCCTTAAAACTGATAATTTGCCCAAAAAAGAAAAAAAAAACCAAAAAGCCCAAATTAATCTTTGCTGTGGATCATCAAACACTGAAGACGTCCATTTTCTCTCCTTGGCACCTTGCTGGTCATAAGACTAAGCGATTTCTTTTCTTTTAGATCTTCTTCTTCTATGTGCCCTATCCCTTCAGGACATAGGCGATCATGGCTTTCCACATTTCCCTATCACCTTCTCCTGTTACACTATGCAATCCTCGTTCCGTCATCCACCTGATTAGGTCCTTCAAATATATTATCTGTTGCTTTCCTCTGTCTCTCTTTCCCTCTATCTGGCCTGTTAGTATCAGATTCTCCAAGCCCTCCTTCCTCATTGCGTGTCCCAGGAACTTCAGCTGTCTCTTCCTGATGCTCAATATTAATTTCCTTTTTGTTTCCATCCTTTCCAAAACCTCATCATTGCTCACATGCTCGATCTATGATATTCGCAGCATCCTTCTGTAGAACCACATTTCAGTTGCTTCAAGTTTTTCCTTCATCTTTGATGGTATTGTCCAGCATTTGCTGCCTTATTGAAGAACAGACAGCACGTAGCAATCCAGTACTCTCTCTTCCTAGTTTCTAGCGAAATTGTCCTGTTTCTTAATACTTTGCTCAACTTCTGGAATGCTTCCTTCGCCATGCCAATTCGCCTTCAGATCTCTGTGTCGCACTTTCCATCTTCTGTTATACTGCTTCCCAGGTATTTAAATTTTTGTACCTGCTTGATTCTGGTATCCCCAATCTGTATTTGGCATTTTGGGCTGCCCTTTTTACTGATAACCAGAGCCGTAGCTGATGCTAAAAAAACACCAAGCACAGAGAAAATTGCTCGGATTTATTAGTTGACAATGTGATGACATCATCAGTGTCATCTGTTTCCAGAAACTATGATTTTTGTGGAATTTTTTGGCTATTTCAATGGAAATTAGGCACAGAACGTGAACGAAAGCAGGAAATAGGGTTTGGACTTTCTGAGTATAACCAGTCTTTTCTCCCAAAATTAATAAATAAACAAATTTTTCCTGTGTTCATTCGGATGTTTTCTTCATTTTTCTTTCTTTCTTTCTTCGTGAATTGTTTAGTTTGATTTCTGATGAAGACATTTTTCACTATAATTGTACGGATTGGCCTGGACCTGTGCTCGGTAATCAGATACAGCCATGCTGATGATCATGCATTCGGTTTACAACCTCTCCTCACACACACACACACACACACAAAAAAAAAATATGATTTTAATTTACGATTTAACAGGCTTTTAGAGTTATTTCCTTTGGTATGTTTTAATTCCTGTAAGTGAGTGATGTGAGTGACCCCACAATATACATTCTGATATACCATCTCCTCTGGAGAAAGATGTTACATAGGATGTTATACTGAAGTGATTCCAATTCCAGAGTTCTAAAAATGCCAGCATTTACCAAAATATCAAAAATATATATGTATGCGCATGTATATATGAGTGGGGGGGGGGGAGAAAGACTTAAAGAAATAAATAAAAGGAAATATGGTCACCGACATTTAATACATAACCTAACTTAATTCATAGAATAAAAGCAGTCAGCATTAAGAAATAAGTTTGGTGGGGGGGGGGGGAAAGAAAGCAATTTCATCATTTCAGTCTTTCATTCATCCTCACTCTCTATTTTATGAGACAGAGTGAGTGTTAAGATATGTCTTCTTACTCGCTGACAGATTCTGAATGTTTTTTATTTTTTCAGTTTAATTTTTGATAATGTCAAAAATAAAAATAAAAAATTCCTTCTCCATTAAACCTCATCTCTCTCATCATCTCACCCCTTTTACACCCAATGGTGTGTAGGGGCAGTAACTTTTTGTTACTGTTTCCATAACAAACTGCTTTTTATGGGGCAGGGTTGTTAGCCCTGTGCCTGACCCCTAAATCTGGAGGACCAGTGAACCACTCTTGGTCCTCACGTTTACAGCACCTGGTATTCCTAAATGGTCACCCATCTAAGTACTGACCATGGTCGATGTTGCTTAACTTTGGTGATTGGACGAGATCTGGTGTATTCAACACAATATAGCCATAGACAAACCTCTTCTATTTTTATTGTAATTTTTACTTTTTTTTGTTCATTTTTTAATTTATTAGTTTTCTTTCCCCCACACAACTCAAGAATTCCGATTCCCCTGCCACAAACATCTCTGGTGAATCCTGAAGAATTCAATGCAAAGAAATAAAAAAGAATGGTTTTTACTGTTGGCAAAATCCTGACAAAAGACAAGAGTGCACCATATTGGCAATGGAATGTGTGTAACATTCCATATAATGAATTTTAAAAACTAAACTTAAATTCTGTTGCGTCATCCCCTAACAAGGCACAGCAGATCAGCATTACATTCTTTGGGTGCTGATAACAAGTTAATATTGTTGAATTTTCTAAAAATCAAGCCACAAAAATATTGTCCACTAGCAGTATAGCCCGGCGTTGCTCGGGTATAATGAAAGCTTTAAACCTAATCCATGGTCCTGGAGCTCAGATTCAGCCTAAAGAATATTTTAAATAATAAAATAATTGCGACAATTTACCAATCGCACACACACCCTCTCTCTCTCTCACACACACACACACATATATATATATATATATATATATATATATATACTAGCAGTATAGCCCGGCGTTGCTTGGGTGTAATGAAAACTTTAAACCTAATCCATGGTCTTGGAGCTCAGATTCAGCCTAAAGAATATTTTAAATAATAAAATAATCGCGACAATTTACCAATCGCACATAAAATAATTGCGACAATTTATAAATCGCACACACACACACACACATATATATATATATACATATACATATACTAGCAGTATAGCCCCGCGTTGCTTGGGTGTAATGAAAACTTTAAAACTAATCCAAGGTCCTGGAGCTCAGACTCAGCCTAAAGAATATTTGTGTGAAGTTTGGTGAGAATTGAATAAAAATTGTGGATTTGTATAAAGGACATACAGACAAACACACACACAAACATTTTGCCTATATATATATATATATATATATATATATTATTGATTTTCTGAACTATTGTAAGAACTGCAAACCTGAAACTTCTGAATATCGTTTCTTATGTTTTTGTCTATGAGTGTATAAAAGTTGATTAAAATTGGACCACTCCTTCTATAACCCGATTTTTTTGATTATCGATATTTATCGGGGGTACCTCGACACAAAACCTAGCTAAGAACACTCGCAGACGCTTATAGTACAACTGTGTAAATTTTCAAGAAAATCGGTTCAGCCGCTTCGGAGTCTATAGGCAACGGATACACACACACAGACACGCACACACAAACAAAGTTCCATTTATAAATAAGTTTAGATTATTATTTTGGAATAGGGTGTACTGTCTTATTCATTTTCTATTTGATAAAAAATGGTCTGGTAAAAATATTAATAATGCCTGACAACATACACCAATTCTTCCAGAATCATACTGGCTTCACAGGATCAAAAATGGAGTTGATGTTTGAAATGAGTATCCCAAAATCAGCTAAGAAAGTGTAAAACCTGTGATGGCCAGAGTAATTTTGATTATCTACGAGAGTTACCACATAATCTTTTAGTAAGAAGTTGACATAAGGTTTCATCTGCAAAAGTAAAGATCAGTCGGTCAGTTAAGTGCCATACGTGATACGATCATGTCTCGAAAGAGACATGACTGACTGGGCAGAACTTTATTCTGCAGTAGATTGCCATTGCTTTTTGTAGTAGACTGGTTGCCAGCCAAGGCTATAGAATCCAATCTGTCCTGTTATTTTACTCATAGATAGAGGGGGAAGAAATGTAGTATATTATTAAGTAGTAATTGGTGGGGGATCAGTTTATTACTTCAAAACAATAGAAAACCGATCCCCCATTTTATGACCAATAGAAGCCTTAATCATGTCTCCAACTATTATATTCAGTCAGTCAGTTAAGTGCCATACATGATACACTCTTTGGGAGATCATGTCTCGAAAGAGACATGACTGACTGGGTAGAAGGTTATCCTGCAGTAGATTAAATTACTTTCTGCAGTCGAGTGGTTGCCAGCCAAGGCTATAGAACCCAATTTGTCCTATTATTTAACCCATAACTGAGGGAAGAGATGGATTAATACCTTTCCCAAGAGTATTTGTGCATAAGTGAATGCAAGAAATTCAGCTGGAAGTTGAACTCTACTCCCTGCTTTCTCGTACTAAATATATATATATATATATATGTTATGAGGATACATTTATATACAAAAATAATAAGGTTTAAAAAGTTGTAGTAAAGGACTCTATTGAATCCTACTTGTTGTTGCAAAAAAATTTAATTCAGAAAGTGGGCGCAAAAATAGAATGTTTGGAAGTTTGTAGAATGTTCCAGAGAGTTCTAAAAGGTTCTAGAAGTATGCAAATTAGGTGTTAGCCCCTATAAAAATAGGTTTTGGGCACGGAGCAGTCAGTTGACAGCAGGATGGGTTGACTTCTACAGCTCTGGTAGATTAAGGATGTATATACAGCCGTAATCTAGTTGACAACAAACCAAAACTTGAAAGAGTTGTTAAAAAAATTTTGCTGTCATATCAACTCCGGTAAAAATTCTAGGATCAAGATCCAGCCAAAAGAATTTCACAGTCAGTCTGAACAACTAAAAACCTGAAAGAAAACCTCATGGAATTTGGGTAAATATATATTTGACCAAGCCAATAATTAGTCTTTATTTACATATTTAATGATTTCCAAAAAGTATAGCACTTATCTTTCCCCATTAAGTTGGCAGCGAAGTTATGACAACTTGCTTCTCCCCTCCTCTCCTCGTAATGCTTTGCCGGGCAGTAGTAAACTATACATTTTCTGTCTCTTGATTTGAATGCCAAACTGTATATTTGTAAATATTTTTGTCTAATGTTTTGTGAATTAAATATTTGTTTGTATTTTAACTGAGTATTGCTCAATCATTTTTATTTTTCCTTTTGTTACATTAACCCGTAACATAAATGGGGACATCGTAACACACACACACACACATACATATATATATATATAACATTATTTTTTTTATCAATACTCATATTTAAGTAGATATTCTGTTTTTTATTAAACAGTATTATATATTTATATCTACAGGCTTCATTATTTACGATAAATTGTTATTAGGAAAATGTGTGCCATTTGGCAGGATTCGAACCTGCGACCCCTATCTGCATAGGGAAAGCTACTGTTTGATCTGGCAACATCTTAGACAGCTCAACCACGAATGGCCTTCAGTCTAAACGAGGTTTTTATCAAGCCTATATAACACAATTTTCGATTTATCATAACCATATCTGCTCTGAAATATTTAGACTGGAGGCCAGATGTGGCAGCAGTATTTAATACATGGTTGGAAGGTAGATTTATATATGATAGTGGAACCTATGGAAAGATAATTATAATTTCCTGGGAAAATTTTATTTTGTCTTACTACAAATGATAATAACGTCTTCAAACATAAGGGTATTGGATAATAAAATAATGATAGCACAGACTGTAATTTTATTAAAATATCTATAAAAGTAATGTAAGCAGCGTATGCATAAACCATAACCAAAATATTGTATGCTATTTTGTGAGAGATTTTGAAAGAGAAAAAAAAGTTACTTTTTTTTTTTTTTTTTTTTTTTTTAAACTGAAAAATCATGGCTCCTGTGTCCATTGTAAACAGAAAAGACCAACTGAGTAGAAGCCAGAAATTTCGTTATTAGGTTTGTTGTTATATCCCACAACCTATCTATTTTTACTATATTGTACAGTACACACACATAATTACTGCTACAACCACCAGCTTAAGCTGCTACTGATACGTTAATGCTATAGGCTCTCTCCTCCTATTCTCTCACTCTTTACTACCCTTTCGTTTGGTAAAGGTGATAGAAAGGCTGAGGAGAGTAGTGTTTAAAAAGATAGAGGGGAAGGAAAAGCTTGTATAGAGAGTAAGTGGCATGACAGACGAACTAAGTAACTAGCTAACTTAGGAACTAAGTAACTAGCTAACTTAGGAAGGAACAAGCAGAATTATTATATGATGCAGGATAGATTCATACGGGAAAAAGTTCCTGGCCCTGCACAGTGATCTGACCTCCTTAGCAGCGGATTCACTATGGTCCTGCACATGCTCTGCCAGATCTGATTTCTGAAGACATGCTATGCATAAATGAATACATCTCCGACATTTACAGAGAAATGCTTTGATGAATGCCTGCAATTTTGTCATATCTGCTTTGAAAATGGAGAAAGCAATCCAAAGAAAAAAATCAACAATGTGACATTTGTTTGTGCATTTCATAATGCTACAAAAATAATTCCTTTACAAACGAAAAACATCTGGATGGTAAACTAAAAAGTATATAATGAATCACTATAATAAATGTGCTTGAACCTTACAAACGAAATTTAACCCACTCCAAAAAAAAAAAAAAAAAAAATTATTTTAAACTAGCAGTATAGCCCGGCGTTGCTCGGGTGTAATGAAAACTTTAAAACTAATACATGCTCCTGGAGCTCAGACTCAGCCTAAAGAATATTTGTGTGATGTTTGGTGAGAATTGGATAAAAATTGTGGATTTGTATAAAGGACATGCAGACAGATAAACAGACACACACACAAACATCTTCCCTTTTATATATATATATATATATATATATATTATCGATTTTCTGCACTATTGTAAGAACTGCAACCTTGAAACTTCTGAATATCGTTTCTTATGTCTTTGTCTATGAGTGTATCAAATTTGATTAAAATCAGACCACTCCTTCTATAACCCGATTTTTTTTGATTATCAATTTTCGATATTTATCGGGCGTACCTCGACACAAAACCAAGCTAAGAACGCTCGCAGACATTTATAGTACAACTGTGTAAATTTTCAAGAAAATCAGTTTAGCCGTTTCGGAGTCTATAGGTAACAGACACACACAGACACAAAGTTCCATTTATAAATAAGTTTAGATTACCAAGCAGCTAATATTAAATTGAATTAGGCAGGCCGAGTTCAAATACCCATTTGATTCTGTTTCATTTACTTTGCTCTTGGAAATGGTATGAATCCGTCTTCCTACAGCTATAAGTTAAATAGAAGAGCAGGCTGGAGCTCCACTCCAGCTTGAATTTAGAGTTTGTTTTGTTTTGTTTAATGGCATATCAACACCTCTGTGGGTTATTTAATGCCAAAAAGGTGGGGTTTTAAGGTATTTTTTAATGTTTGGTTATTGGACTTTAGTGATATTTTTGTACGTCAAATGATCACTGATTGCTCTTTTACAGAGATTGAGTTTGAAGTTTTGTTTAACGGCATATCAATACCTCTGTGGGTTATTTAATGCCAAAAAGATGGGGTTTTAAGATGTCTTTTTTTTAATGTTCAGTTATAGTGAGTTGGTTGATTTTGTCAGATTTTAATGAAATTTTTTTTTGTTTTTATTCCTTTTTATTTTAGAACACTGAAAATGTCTTCTAGTTTTGTATTTAAAAATTTTTTACGGAGAATTTTTTTTTTCCTTCAAAAATGTGTTATGGTAATTATTTTTTCTTCAAAAATATATTGTTGGTAATATCTTTCCTTTAAAAATGTATGTTATTCTATAAAAGTCTATTTTTATGTATATATTACTATAAAAGTATTTTTAAACTGCCATAGTGTTTTAACCCCAGTTTGAAGGTTAACTATTTGCCCATAGCTGGGACCCTAACAGGTGCTACTACTCCGGGTCAAGATGGACCTGAGAACAACAACTAAGAGGTGGTTCCATGCTCCTCACAATCTCCCAATCAGAGGCCTTGCTGCCGGATGCAATTTACTATCATGCCCAGGACCCCTCTCCAGCTTGAGGTGGCACACACTACTATACACAACAAGGCAAAATGAAAAACTTGGACATCTGAAGACCATTACATTTCCGCTTTATTCTATAAAAAGCAGATATTGAGATAGGCATTATTTCATGGAGATTAATAAGTAGATTAAATCTGTTGGCTTTTAATTCCTTTTGGAAATCTAAATGCTTTGACAAACGATGACGTAAAGTTGCAAATAATAGCCCAGCCAAGTGACACAGACGTCTACGACAAGCAAAACAAAAGCAATTGAATTCGATGGATTTTGCCAAAGACAGACAATCGGATCACCACAAAAGACTCTGTGTTATCTATCCCGAACATACAAAAGCCTCTTCCTAAATTGTCTCCAGTTTGTTATAATACATCACTGGCCATTGTCTTCATCTCGTTGTTATATTTATAGACATTTAATCCAGAGTCCGAAGTGCTCTCTGGTCAAGGAATCAATCCAAAAATCAATAACATGTATTTAAGAGGCCAAATTTTTTTTCACAGAGGACGTTCTTTGAATGTTTTCATCAAAAAATAGTTGAGTGGATAATTTATTATGCAAAGTGCTTCAAGGTCAAACGACAAGAATACTTGCTTATTTCTAGTCACTTGAACCACACAAACAAATCCATTCTTTTTTATTTTTTTTTTTTTTAAATTTCAATTTGAAATCATTTCAGCATTTAAGTCAATAAAGTCACAAAAGTTGACAGAGCGAGAACAGGATAGAACAGAAACTAAGGCAACAGAAAATGACGACTGACTTTGCATTAAAGGTTCAGGTCAAGACCTATAATATCACTGATTCTCTTTAGTATTTTATCAACAATCACTAAAGCATTTATATATAAAAATATTAATAATGTATAAAAAGTTATATTAAGGTATTCTATTGAGTCCTCCTTGTTATTACAAAAAAGTTTTAATTCATGAAGTAATTGTTAAATAGAGAAATTAAGAATAGAACATTTTGGAAGATTGTAGAATGTTTGAGCAAAATCAAGAGAATTATAAATGATTCTAGAAATATGCAAATTAGTTGTTAGCCCCTATAAAAATAGATTAACTTATTCCTGGCATCCCTACCAAGATTAAACTGTTTGAAAAAAAATTGCTTTTGCTTTTCTTTTGATTTCACTTATTCCTGCAAGCAAATTTTCCCTCACATAAAAGTAATGTTAAGCCTATAATGGAGCTGCCTAACACTTGAATATTTAGAAAATTGTGTAAAACTCAAGGGATATTGCCAATATTGAGCAAATGGCTAATGCCACGTAAGGGAAGGCTTCCATTAATAATAAAAACTTACAAAAAAAAAAAAAACCTTTTAAAACAGTATATTTCTGTTAATGTGGTTTTCATATTATTTTATATATTACTATATAAAATACTAGCAGTCCTGCCTGGTTACACTTGGGTAGTTTAAGGAATATTAAGAATAAAAAACATATGATGAATTTACATACCAGATACTTTCACAACGTCCACCCTTGTCACTTTTATAGATATCGATAACAATGTAGAATGTCTCTATTGGATTAGGGTGGGATGTGGAGGGGCAGCAGATATAGATAATATAAAGTTGGGTGATCAATTCTATATTATAATCAATACATAAACTGATCCCCAACTTTGTGGGATGATAATAAATATTTTTCTACCCCTAATTTTGGCTTTCTGAAAAATTTCAAGGTGTCGTTGGCATTCTAAAATTTTGGTCTACATCTGAGCACAACTCCCATCGAGCTAGACTGCAAAATGCAGACACTAAGTCGAATTGCTATTTATCTATCTATCTGTCACAGCGTGTTCATGTCCATTTCCATCTATCTATCTATCTATGCTCGTCATCTATCTATATGTCTGTCTATCTATGCTCGTTATCTATCTGTCTGTCTATCTATGCTTGTCTGTTCATTATCTATCTATCTAATACTTACACAATGTCCACCCTCGTCACTTTTATAGATACTGTAGAATGGTTATATTGACCTTGACTTGCATAAAAATACATATGCTGTTGGCAGACTGAATGATTTAAAAACCCTAAGCTGGCACATAGTTAGCAAAAAGTTGCTGACCCCCCTGCTGTGGAGGATAATGTAAAAGCTTCTTCGGACCATTTAAGGCTTATGGCCGATAATGGCATCCTAAATTTCCAGGAAGTTCTTTTATAAAAGGTAGGTAATCCTTAGGAAACTATTTTCCTTCTTTTCTTTTCAATCTGAGAATGAAAAAAAATCAGCAGTGTTAAGTTTTTTTTGTTTTTTTTCGATCTAAATTGCTACAGTCGCAAAGATACAATGGAAGACCTATCCAATGACTAGAAGATTTGTCACATTTTTCACTAGGCATGCACGAACATAACCAATATTTTACCTAGATCAGAGGGTCGAGAATGTTTTTGTGCATGAAGGCCATTTTTCACTAGGCATGCACGAACATAACCAATATTTTACCTAGATCAGAGGGTCGAGAATGTTTTTGTGCATGAAGGCCATTTTTCACTAGGCATGCACGAACATAACCAATATTTTACCTAGATCAGAGGGTCGAGAATGTTTTTGTGCATGAAGGCCATTTTTCACTAGGCATGCACGAACATAACCAATATTTTACCTAGATCAGAGGGTCGAGAATGTTTTTGTGCATGAAGGCCATTTTTCACTAGGCATGCACGAACATAACCAATATTTTACCTAGATCAGAGGGTCGAGAATGTTTTTGTGCATGAAGGCCATTTTTCACCTCATCTTGTTACCTCATCTCACTGTACTGAAGAGGTTTTTATCCTCTTATTTTCCCTGGTAATTCTTCTGGGTGCTTTTGTCTCTTCACTTTAAAATCAGGTACGAGAGATAATGTATAGCGAGAAGCCCACCATCTTTAATAGAATGAAGGCAAATGAATGATAAATTATCAAAACTGGAGAATAAATTTAAAATATTCTGTACTCGATAGAAATTCTGTTATATGATGCTTAGTTCTAGGATACGAGCAATAACGGCATCCTACATTTTCAGAAACTGGTTCTATAAAGGCGGGTATTCTTTACGAATCTATTCTGTTTATTTATTATTATTGTTTTTAATTTGATAATGGAAACAAATCACTTTATAATACCAAAAAGAATTACACCATTTTGTTAATTTAATAGAAACATTTGTTCATTAAGAAGGTCGGTTCTCTGTGCAGGGCCAGGAAGTTTTTTCCAGTCGAAACAATCCTGCACATATACAAATCTACCATCCACCCGTGCATTGAATACTGCTGCCATATCTGGTCAGGTGCTCCTGCCATCCACCAATGTGTTCTTGACAAAATCCAATGGAGAATCTGTAATGTGATCAATCCTGACTTGGCAGCTCAGATAGTCACATTCTCACAGGCGCAATGTGGCTTCCTTGTGTCTCTTCTACAAGTACTTTCAAGGCTTCTGCTCTGATGAGCTTAGCTCACTGGTACCTCCTATATATGAATTTACTCGAGCCACAAGATTAGCAACTAGGTCCCACCCTTTTACTGTGAAACTAATAAGATGTAAATGTAAATTCTACTCCAGCAGCTTTTTTTTCTCGCACTTCCTGCCTGTGGAATTCCCTACCATTTACTTGCTTCCTCAACAGCTACAATCTCCAAGAATTTAAATGTAAAGTCAATAGTCATCTCCTATCTCACTAAACTGCATCCTCTCTTTCTCCTTCCATTTCAAATATTCTGTACCCGATACAAATTCTGTTATATGATGCTTAGTTCGATGATACAAGCAACAGTGGCATCCTATATTTTCAGAAACTGGTTCTATAAAGGCAGGTATTCTTTAGGAATGTATTGTTTATTTAATTTGATAATGGAAACAAATCACTTTATAATTCCAAAAAGAATGACACCATTTTGTTAACTTAATGATAAATGTTTCTATTAAATTATTTCCAGATTAAAATTCTGTTTTCATCAAATTTCTGTTCAGAAACATGCTGCTCTTTTTGACTCTAATGTCATCAGCTGTGTTATGGTTTCTTAGCCATATTCGATCTGCATCGTTAAAGTCCCAAAGATCCAGTGGACAACTTATCAGGTTTATAACTAGAAGATTTGCCACATTTTTAACTTCAAAACGATTTCTTTTGTCCTCTCAGAAACCCTCTTTCAGTCTCTGCAGAACTTACAGCAACGATATCTTTTTTTCTTTTTAGTTATAAGATTATTTTTGGACTAGCAGTATAGCCCAGCGTTGCTCGGGTGTAATGAAAGCTTTAAAACTAATCCATGGTCCTGGTGCTCGGACTCAGCCTAAAGAATATTTAAAATAATAAAATAATTGCGACAATTTACCAATCGCACCTAGTGTGTGTGTGTGTGTGTGTATATATGTATATATATAATCACACACACACATACACTAGCAGTATAGCCCGGCGTTGCTCGGGTGTAATGAAAGCTTTAAAACTAATCCATGGCCCTGGAGCCCAGACTCAGCCGCAAGAATATTTGTGTGAAGTTTGGTGAGAATCAGTTAAAAATTGTGGATTTGTATAAATGACATACAGACGGATAAACACACACACACACACAAACATCTTGCCTTTTATATATATATATATATATATATATATATATATATATATAATCAATTTTCTGCACTATTGTAAGAACTGCAACCTTGAAACTTCTGAATATCGTTTTTTATGTCTTTGTCTATGAGTGTATCAAATTTGATTAAAATCGGACCACTCCTTCTAAAACCCGATTTTTTTGATTATCTATTTTCGATATTTATCGGGGGTACCTCGACACAAAACTTAGCTAAGAACACTCACAGATGCTTATAGTACAAATGTGTAAGTTTTCAAGGAAATCGGTTCAGCTGTTTCGGAGTCTATAGGTAATGGATACACACACACACACACACACAAAAAGTTCCATTTATAAATAAGTTTAGATTTAGATAATCCAACAACCAGTTTGCTAAGGTTTTATAATTGGTTTAAGTTTTGTTTAATGGCATATCAACATCTGTGGGTTATTTAATGCCAAAAAGGTAGGCTTTTACGGTATTTTTTTAAAATGTTTGGTTATAGTGAGAAAGTTGATTTAGTCAGATTATGATCAAATTTTTATTTTTGTTTAATTTCATTTTAGAAAACTGAAAATATCTTCTAATTTTCTATTCAAAAATGTATTGCAGGTAATTCTTTTCCCTTCACAAATATGTTATGGTGATAATTGTTTTTTTTTTGTTTTTTTCTTCAAAAATGTATTGTTAGAAATTTTTTTTTTTTTTTTTTTTCAAAAACGTACAATTTTTTTATTAAGTCTTTTTTTTATAATTTCATAGTGTTCAGGACCCAGTTTGGGTGGGTGGGGTTAATTATTTGCCCATTATTGAGACCCTAACAGGTGCTACCACCCCAGGTCAGGGTGGATCTGGGAACAACAGCAATTAAGAGGTGGTTCCATGCTCCTCACAACCTCCTAATCAGAGGACTTGCTGCCGGATGCAGTTTATCGTCATGCCCAGAACCAGAATTGGTTTGAGCAAAGTAGTAGTATGCCATATCTTGTTGAAACAACTGTTCTTGTATGATCATTGAAGTTAAGCAACATTGAGTCAGTATCTAGATGGGTGACTGCTTGGGAATACCAGGTTCTGTAAGATTGGATGTGTAGGTGATGTAATGAATAATGGCTTGGAATTGGAAATTGGAGTTAAGTACTGATAAGCCTGGTCAGTACCTAGATGGGTGACTACTTTGGAATACCAGGTTCTGTAAGATTGGATGTATAGGTGATGTAATGGATAATGGATTGGAATCAGTCAAGTAAGTCCCACATAGTTTTTCTTTGTTTCTTTTTCCCTCTATCCATGTTGTGAGTATTAGATTCTCCAAGCCCTTTTTCCCCCTCAAAAATGGAAACACACTTGGGATATAAAAATAAAATAAAATCTCAGAATTCTAAATCTAAATTTCTTTCAGAACATAAGTGATCATGGACCTCTAGTTAACCCTATCCCTTGTCGCTCTTAACACATTTTGTCTTGGTTTCCTTCCTAAACCCATCTCTTGCTCATGCCCATCAAGTAAGCCTCATATAGTTTTCCTTTGTCTCTCTTTCCCTCTGTGTTGTGAGTATTAGATTCTCTAAGCCCTCTTTCCTCCTTTAATAGAAGAAGCGGCTCACAGGTCACAGAATTCTAAATCTAATCTTCTTTCATGATTTAGTCGATCATGGCCCTCCACTTACTCCTCTCCCTTGTCACTCTTAACACTTTTTTATTGATATCTCCCCCAAACCCTAATCTACCATCCATTTGCTCAAGAGAGACATCACTAAATATCTTATTTAAAATCATACATAATGTAAGTTGAAAACCTTTATTATAATAGACAAGGATTTGCCAACAATATGCCATAAATGTATAGTTAAAATCATGGTTATAAAATGAAACAAATTACTCAAAAATGCATTACCATATCCCTAGTGACCTCTTGTGGAACCCTTGGGTTTGAGTTTTGTTTAACGGCATATCAACCTCCGTGGATTATTTAATGCTGAAAAGGTGTGGTTTTTAGGTTTTTTCTGTTTTTTTTTTAATGTTCGGTTGTAGTGAGAAGGTTGGTTTAGTCACATTTTAACGAAAATTTTTTGTTTTTCTTTTTTATTTTAGAGAACTGAAAATGTCTTCTAGTTTTGTATTCAAAAATGTTTGGCTGAGAATATTTTTTCCTTCAAAAATGTATGTTTTTCTATAAAAGTCTATTTTTATGTATATATTTCTATAAAAGTCTATTTTTATGTATATATTTCTATAAAAGTCTATTTTTATGTATATATTTCTATAAAAGTCTATTTTTATGTATATATTTCTATAAAAGTCTATTTTTATGTATATATTTATAAAAGTCTATAAAAGTCTATTTTTATACTTTCATAGTGTTTTGACCCCAGTTTGAAGGTTAACTATTTGACCATAGCTGGGACCCTAACAAGTGCTACCACTCCAGATGGTTCCAGGCTCCTCAATAACTCCCAATTCTTGCTGCTGGATGCAGTTTACTGTCATACCCAGGACCCTCTAGGGTTTTGGGGAATACCACTTGAGAAACAGGTTTCATCCACTTACCAGTGAAGACAGTTTTACACATACATAAGAATAAAAGTTTAGACAGGAGAGTTAAGAGAAAGACAAACCAGTTACAGGGGGTGTCAGAGAAAGGAGCAAGAGAAGGATGGGAACACAGGTGTGAAGACAGTTGCGAAGGTAGAGAGAAAGGAAAAGAACAAGATACACGGGGTGATGTTGAAAGGGCTGGAGTTACATAAGAGAGTTGAAGTATTAGGCAGGAGGAGAGTGAAGACAAAGACGAACCAGTTACAGGGGGTGTCAGAGAAAGGGCAAGAGAAGGATGGGAACACAGGTGTGAAGACAATTGCAAAGGTAGAGAGAACAGAAAAGGACAAGATACACGGGGTGATGTAGAAAGGGCTGGAGTCAAGTGGATAAGAGAAAAGAATTGACATTCAAATTCCTGGAGGTTGTAGCCATCAGGAAAGCAAGTATACGAAAGGGAGTTCCACAGGCAGGAAGTGCAAGAAAGAAAGCTGCTGCATATAGTTGATCTAACTATAAGTGGGTGGGACCTTGTTGCCAGTCTGTTGTAAAAATGTACACAAACCAATGTCCTTAGGAAAAGTAGGTATCCATCTTCCCACAAAGCTAGGCATTAAATAATGATTCTCTAGCCTTGGGTGGCAGCCATTCTAATAGAAGGCCATCTTTTTTCTAACAAGTGTTCATCCAATACAAGACCCAAGAGCCACTCAAGCAAATACGAGTGTAAGAAAGGGCAAGAAGGGAAATTCTTGGGGCTATGAAGGGAAGATAACAGCAAACACCAGATTTGAAGAGGTCAAGATTTAATTAGTAAATAACATTTCAGAATTCAGTTAGAGGCATACGTATTGTGAGGAAGTCGACCAGCATGTACCTAAAAAGAAGAACCAATTGATATCATTGGATGCCATTTTTTTTTCTTTTACAATGATATTCATCCAGTAGAAGATTGTATAGCACGGGTAAATAACAATCTAAATGATCAGTCAGTCAGTTAAGTGCCATACGTGATACATGCTTTGGCCGATCATGTCTCGAAATAGACATGACTGACTGGACAGAAGATTATCCCGCAGTAGGTTGCCATTGCTTTCTGCGGTAGACTGGTTGCCATCCAAGGCTATAGAACCCAATCTATCCTGTTATTTCACTCATAGCTAGAGGGGGAAGAAATGTATTATATTATTAAGTAGTAATTACTGGGGGATCAGTTTATTACTTCATAACAATATTAAATTGATCCCCCACTTTATGCCCAGTAGAAGCCTTAATCAGGTTTCCAACTATTATATTCAGTCAGATACATGATACATGCTTGGGTGATCATGTCTCGAAAGAGACATGGCTGACTGGTCAGAAGATTATCCCGCAGAAGGTTGCCATTGCTTTCTGTGGTAGACTGGTTGCTGACTAAGGCGATAAAACTTAATTTGTTCTGTTATTTAACCCATAACTGGAGGGAAAAGACAGATTAATACCTTTCCCAAGGGTATTTGTGCATAAGTGAATGCAAGGAATTCAACTGGAATTCAAACTCGGCACCCCAATTTGTCGTTCCGAGTCAATATCCACTGCACCACAATCACCCACTCAGTCAGTTAAGTGCCATACGTGATACACGCTTGGGTGATCATGTCTCGAAAGAGACTTGACTGACTGGGCAGAAGATTATGCCAAAGTACATTGCCATTGCTTGCTGCGGTAGACTGGTTGCCAACCAAGGCTATAGAACCCAATCTATCCTGTTATTTCACTCATAGCTAGAGGGGGAAGAAATGTATTATATTATTAAGTAGTAATTACTGGGGGATCAGTTTATTACTTCATAACAATATTAAATTGATCCCCCACTTTATGCCCAGTAGATGCCTTAATCATGTGTTCAACTATTATATTCAGTCAGTTAAGTGCCATACGTGATACACGCTTTGGCCGATCATGTCTCGAAATAGACATGACTGACTGGACAGAAGATTATCCCGCAGTAGGTTGCCATTGCTTTCTGCGGTAGACTGGTTGCCAACCAAGGCTATAGAACCCAATTTGTCCTGTTATTTGACCCATAACTGGAAGGAAGAGACGGATTAATACCTTTCCCAAGGGTATTTGTGCGTATATGATTGCAACGAATTCAGCTGGAATTCCAACTTGGCTCTCCACTTTCTCGTTCCGAGTCGATATCCACTGGACCACAATGCACATCACCCACTACAAACCCTAAAAGTCACCGAAGATAGTCGATTACCGCATGGTGTTGTATGAGCATAAGAAAGGGCAAGAAGTAGAATTCTTTTGGCTGTGCAGGAAAGACTTCGCCAGACTTGATCCTGAATCTAAACCTGTAAATAACGGAGTGGGACACTATTATCTTTCCGAAGCAGTCATAACAATTAAAAGATGAAAATAGGCTGTCATGGATTTCCACAAATTCCTCTACGTTCTGAACGGATATGAGATTTACTAGAGACAGGGAGAGATAGAGTAAGAAAAAAAAAATATCATCTTTTCAATTATCAGTGATTTTCTTTAACGAAGAGAAGGGATAGGTGGATATATCTCCTACCCCTCCTCTCCACCTCTTTTTGAGTACAAGATATAGGTCACCTATATTTTGCTATGAAAAGTGGATACAACCGCTAAACGAGATCACACCCTGTTCACCCAGACTCTGCAATTGCTTTAGACCCACCCACATTACCAATCTTTGCACATTTTAAGAAACATTTTCGGTGGAGTTGTGTACTAGACACTCCAATCGAAAATAATTACTTTTAATTTTATTTTTATGACAAATAGATTAAGCAATGAAGATAATGCATATTTAAAAAACAAAAACAAAACAAATAAAAGAGAGGGTCTAGTTTTCAATCTAAATTGACACCCCCTTCGCTGTATATGGCACACACTTGGGTGATCATGTCTCAAAAAAGAAATGACTGACCGTGCAGAAGATTTTCCTGCAGTAGGTTGCCAATCTGTCTGCTATTTAACCCATAGCTGGAGGGATAAGAAACTGATTCATACTTTTCCCAAGGGTAGTTGCTTGTAAGTGAATGCAAGAAATCCCAATGGAATTTGAACTCGGATCTATGATCTCTCATTCTAAGCTGTTATCCAGTGTACCATGAAGCACGGCCTTAATCCTTGGAAAAAGAACTCCAAATAACGATTTTCAAAAGTTTATTTATTTTCTCACATTTAAAAAATTCCTATGTAAGAGCATATTTGGTTTGATAACCAGGAAACTACAACTGAAATTCTTTAGATACATGAGGAAGGAGGGCTTGGAAAATTTAACCCTCATGAGGCATATTGTGCACAAAAGATACTGAGGAAAGCAGCAATCTGATGAGCTTGGTTGAATGGATTTTGGACAAGGTGGAGTGGAAGATTTAGCAAAGGGAGAAAAATAAAATAGAAAGTTGTGGAGGTCAGTTTTGGCCCATGTCCTGAAGAGACGTGGTGCTTAAAAGTGAGCTCAACTGACATAGCAAACTTATCTTTTATCGAATTTAATTAAAAAAAAATAAAAAAAAATAACAGGATATCTGGAAATCCCTCATATCATATTCTTTTCCCTTTCTACTCTACTCTCATGCAGCTCTCTTCATACCAATGTTCTCATCCTTCTCTTACCCATTCTCTGACACCCCTTGTAACTTGTCCCCCTTTCTCATCACTCTCCTCTTAAGTAACCCCCTGTGCACCAGTTACAGTACTGCCTTGTTTGGGGTGAAATAATTATAAGAAAAAAAAAATATATAAAAAAAATTTTGGTTACAGTTTCTACTGTACAATTTCACAAACATTTCTTTAATGAAACTCTCATTTATTTTAAACTAGCAGTATAGCCTGGCGTTGCTCGGGTGTAATGAAAGCTTTTAAACTAATCCATGGTCCTGGAGCTCAGACTCTTTGGACGTTGGCAATAAAAACTAAAAAGCAATAGTTGTTTCCAGTTAAAGCGAAACCATAGACTGAAAGAAAAATGAATGGATGCAAGTCAAATTTTGATTTCCTGGTATTGATATCAAATAAGTTTTTTTCATTGTAAACTGAATTTTGAAGGCTAAATAAGTCCTCTGAGTAAATGGTATCATGGCTGAGACTAAGAACTACAATTATACCTACTTAGAGCCAAACCCAAAGCAAAAACTAAAATAAAAGGGCTGAAAAACTGATTTTGATCAAACACAGTATCTTGCCTTTTATATATATATATATATATATATATATATATATATATATATTATCGATTTTCTGCACTATTGTAAGAAGTGCAACCTTGAAACTTCTGAATATTGTTTCTTATGTCTTTGTCTATGAGTGTATCAAATTTTATTAAAATTGGACCACTCCTTCTATAACATGATTTTTTCGATTATCAGGGGTACCTTGACACAAAACCTAGCTAAGAACACTCGCAGACGCTTGTAGTACAACTGTGTAAATTTTCAAGGAAATTGGTTCAGCTGTTTTGGAGTCTATAGGTAACGGACACACACACACACACACAGAGACAAAGTTCCATTTATAAATAAGTTTAGATAGATGTGATTCAATGCATGTTCTTCTTCTTCTATGTGCCCTGTCCCTTCAGGATGTAGGCGATTATGGCTTTCCACATCTCCCTGTCCCTGGTGGCTCTTAGCACGCCTTTCCCTGTTACACCATGCAATCCCCATTCTGTCATCCACTAGCTCAAGCCCATAAATCTAGAATATAAATGTATAGAAACTAGCATGGCCAAAAAATGAGGGATCAGTTTATATATGATTATAATATAAAATTGATCCCCCATTTTATAACCACATGATTTCTTATAAATAGTTGCCATATATATTCTTCTATGTGCTCTGTCCCTTCAGGATGTAGGCGATTATGGCTTTCCATGTCTCTCTATCCCTGGTGGCTCTTAGCACGCCTTTCCCTGTTACACCATGCAACCCTCGTTCCATCATCCACCTAATTAGGTCCTTCAAATATGTTATCCGTTGCTTTCCCCTGTCTCTTTGTCCCTCTATCTGGCCTGTTAGTATCAGGTTCTCCAAGCCCTCCTTCCTCATTGCATGTCCCAGGAACTTCAACTGTCTCTTCCTGATGCTCAGTATTAATTTCCTTTTCGTTTACATTCTTTCCAAAACCTCATCGTTAATATCCGCAGCATCCTTCTGTAGAACCGCATAGTTCTTTAGAAAATGAAACTTGGAATTATGGGAGTTTTCTTAAAAATATATAAATTCCTGGTCATTTTTCTTCTATGTGTAGAAAGAAAGGATGTGTGTTGTGGTGAAGTGGATATCAACTTGGAACGAAAAAAATTGGGGAGCCAAGTTTGAATTCCAGTTGAATTCCTTGCATTCACTAACGCACAAATACCCTTGTGAAAGGTAGTAATCTGTCTTTTCCCTCCAATTATGGGTTAAATAATAGGACAGATTGGGTTCTAAAGCCTTGGCTGGCAACCAGTCTACTGCATAAAGCAATGGCAACCTACTGCAGGATAATCTTCTGCCCAGTCAGTCATGTCTCTTTAGAGACATGATTGCCCAAAGCGTGTATCACATATGGCACTTAACTGACTGACTGAATATAATAGCTGAAGACATGATTAAGGCTTCTACTGGGCATAAAGTGGGGGACCGGTTTTCTATTGTTATGAAGTAATAAACTGATCCCCCACTAATTACTACTTAATAATATAACACATTTCTTCTCCCTCTAGCTATGAGTCAAATAACAGGACTGATTAGGTTCTATAGCCTTGGCTGGCAACCAGTCTACTGCAGAAAGTAATGCTAACCTACTGCGCGATAACCTTCTACCCAGTGTCATGAGAGACATGATCACCCAAAGCATGTATCACATATGGCACTTAACATATCTTTTCATTGGGCCACATTTATCTAGATATTCAGACTTGCTCAAAGACAATAGCACTCCTGTATTTATCTCACTCAGGAAGGTATGCTTAAAGGCATACCCTACTGTCTGCATTTTATCACCAAAAAAAATCTGACAGCTTTTAGATGATCCATCATATGAATTTGAGTTGAGGCATAGATAACCTACACACACATTTGATATTTATCGTCTCACAAGTTCTTTTTACTTTCAGAGTGTTAAATTTTATTATATTTTATTTTTGTAGAGAGAGAGAGACAGAGACATACAGAAAGAGAGACATACAGACACAAAACCAACTGGTGGGGAGGGGCGTGTAAGAGAAAACAAACAACTAGAAGTCGGATTGACAGCAATAATTACACAAACTCTTGTCACCATTTTGGCTATTTAAACTCCCAATAATTTAATGTGGGCCTCCATTAAAGAGAAGCAAATTTACGATGAGATTTGATGGCAACATAAAACCCATGGTCATATATTCCCGCCCTTCCATCCCAATATGTGAGAAGGGAATATTAAGTTACTAATAAAGTTCGTTTTCTTCTTCAGGTAAAGAATTTAACCTAAACTTCACATACGACTCTTGGAAATATTTTAAAACCTTTATTTTTTAGAAAGGGAAATATTTAATAAACTGTCTGTTGTGTATAGAAGTTGTATGTATTTAATTAGGACATATTAAATAAATTAAAGTATTATTTATTTCAATAGACATTACCACATTTAAATTGAAAATAGGACTTATTTTCTCTGACGCTTTCTTACCCACAACCTAAATTTTTTTTTGTTTTTTTGTTTCCTAACATTCACACTCACTTATCATCTACTTTTAATGACTTCCCCCTATAACTCTGTGGACCACACTGAGATATGTTGACTAAAATAATTGCTTTAAGCAATATATATTTTTTTTTGTTTTATTTCTTTGTTAGTAATTAGTTGGATTGCTTGCATTATTTATGTAGTGAATGACTGTAGGCATTTTACTATTAACATGGTTAACATTAGAGCAATTAGAAGCTTTCCTTTTCTGTCTTAGAGTAAACATTTTTAATTTTTTTTTTTATTCCAGAAATGAACTGCTAAAATGCTTTAAAACTATGAATGGTTTGAGTTTTGTCTAATGGCATATCAACCTCTGTGGGTTATTGAATGCCAAAAAGATGCGTTTTTAAGGTTTGGTTATAGTGAGAAGATTGATTTAGTCAGATTTTGATGAAAAAGCTTTTTATTCATTCATTTATTTATTTATTTTTTTTTTTATAAAACTGAAGATGTCTTCTAGTTTTGTATTCAAAAATGTATTGCTGGTAATGATTTTTTTTCCTTCAAAAATGTATATTTTTTCTATAAAATCCATTTTATGTATATATTTCTATAAAAGTTTATTTTTTATACTTTCATATTGTTTTGACCCCTGTTTGGGGGCTAACTATTTACCCATAGTTGAGACTCTAAAAGGTGCTACCACTTTGGGTCAGGGTGGACCTGGGAACAACAGCAATTAAGAGGTGGTTCCATGCTCCTCAAAACCTCCCAATCAGAGGCCTTGCTGCTGGATGTAGTTTACCGTCAATGCCCAGGACCAAAACTATGAATGGATCAGTGAACTTCGTCTTATGGCAACAGTCAGTGTGTAATTCAGGTCAGTGAATTTTTTTTTATGATGGAGCAAGTAAGCAATGAGGAAGTCTTAAAGAAAATGGCAACCCCAACAAAAAACACTCACTCATATTCAGAAAGAAACAGCTGAAATTTCTAGGGCTCATAAAGATGAATTGGAAAACTAAACGCTCACAGGGAGTATTGAGAGCATCGAGCCACCTACCGGATAAGCTTCCATATGGACCCTGGTTGAGAACCACTGATCTGATCTATTCTCCCCCATAACTCATTAGTGTCGTAGGAGCGCCATATGTACAGCAACAGTAGAAGTGGTGTTTCTTTTGGCCATGACATCCTGATGAAACCCAATCCTCTCCGGGGTGGTTTGAATTCTAAATTTTTCTTCTTCTAGACCATTTGCCACCCAGGGGTACAAAACCCAGTCTGCCCTGCTATTTACCCATATCAGCATATCGGGGGGGGGGGAGAAGAAGAGATGGATTCATACCTTTCCCAAAGGTATCAGCATGTAAGTAAATGTAATGGATTCAACTGGAATTTGAACTCTGCTCTCCGATTTCTCAAGCCAATCCATTATTCATTACTCCACTGTGCCTCCCCCCTACTGATCCATGGTTTTTGCTAAATTTCATCTCTAAAATTGAAAAACAATAACATAATAAAGGATTCTACAATAAGTTACGGTTAAGATTGTTTTGTTTTATGGCATATCAACACTTCTTGGGTCATTTAATGCCAAATCGAATTATTAAAAATCAAACAAAAAGTTAAGAACAATTTCAAGAAGTTTATATATTTAACAAATTAAGATTTATAACAGACTTATATAATTAGACAAATTCATGCATTTAACAAATTTATATATTTAACACATTTTAAATTAAAAAAAAATATTTTATAAAAATGTATATATTTAATTTGGCCATTTAAACTTAATGGCATACCACCCACCACGGGTTATCTGAAGCCAAATCCAGCCTACATACATTGTATGTATATGTATTACATATACGAGATTTGCAAATGCATATTCGGTAGAACTAAGTTTTGGAATATATAGCAAGTTGGTAGAAATACATATATCTATGTGCATGTGAAATAGTATTCAACCAGTTATATTTTGGGGTACATACAGATTTCTTTTAAAAATTCGAGTATCCTGCTTGGTTTTGTTTCCATAAATAGTTTTTTCAAACTTCTTGTTTGTCAATACTTCTTTCACACTCTATTTAAGTTTGTACACTCTAAAAGTTTATAATGAGAGATTTTACTTTTAAATGTTGAGTGTTTTATTTTTTTTTTTTAAAGAACAGTGATGAAGTTGAGGTGCAGTGGATATTGTCTCGAAACGAGGAATTGGGGAGCCGAGTTCAAATTCCAGTTGAATTCCTTGCATTCACTTACATACAAATACCCTTGGAAAAGGTGTTAATCCATTTCTTCCCTCCAGTTATGGGTTAAATAATAGGACAGATTGGGCAATCAGTCATCTTCTGCCCAGTCAGTCATATCTCTTTGGAGACATGATCGCCCAAAGCGTGTATCACATATGGCACTTAATTGACTGAATGAATATAATAGTTGGAGACATGATTAAGGCTTATACTAGGCATAAAGGGGGGGGATCGGTTTTCTACTGTTATGAAGTAATAAACTGATCCCCTACTAATTACTTCTTAATGATATAATACATTTCTTCCCTTCTAGCTATGACTCAAATAACAGGACAGATTGGGTTTTATAGCATTCACTGGCAACCAGTTTACCGCAGAAAGTAATGGCAACCTACTGCGGGATAATCTTCTGCTCAGTCAGTCATGTCTCTTTAGGGACATGATCGCCCAAGTGTGTGTCAGGTATGGCACTCAACTGACTGAGTAGAACTCAACAATCTTGTGTGTGTGATTTATTTAATCTTGTCCCCAATTAAGTACAGCAGAGTTTGTTTTGAAAATTAGAATGAAAAAATGTTTTCCAATGCTTGGCGACAATTAAAAGGCACATAAATATTTAGGTAAATAAATCAATTTGTACAAAAGATCGACATAGAGAAGAAAAGAATACTTATGGCCCAGGTATGCGAGCATTTTTTGTTCATCCTTTTCCGATAAGGAAAAGACCCTGACGAATATTTCCAGACACTCACCTGTAAAGAAAATAGAAAACTCTATTAGAATTATTAATAACATGCATTTCAAACAAAACATAAAAATATTCTATTTTCTGGTATTTCTTTTATGTGCCCTGTCCTTTCAGGACGTAGGTGATCATGGCTTTCCACGTCTCTCTATGCCAGGTGGCTCTTAGCACGCTTTCTCCTGTTACACCATGCAACCCTCCTTCTGTCATCCACTAACTCAAGCCCATAAATCTAGAATATAAATGTATAGAAACTAGTGTGGCCACAAAATGAGGGATCAGTTTATATATTCATTATAATATAGAATTGATCCCCCATTTTATACCCACATAATTTCTTATAAACAGGTGGCATTCTTCTATGTGCCTTGTTCCTTCAGGATGTAGGTAATCATGGCTTTCCACATCTCCCTGTCCCTGGTGGCTCTTAGCACGCTTTCTCCTGTTGCACCATGCAACCCTTGTTCCATCAACCACCTGATCAAGTCCTTCAAATATGTTATCTGTTGCTTTCCCCTGTCTCTTTGTCCCTCTATCTGACTTGTTAGTATCAGGTTCTCCAAGCCTTCCTTCCTTATTGCGTGTCCCAGGAACTTCAGCTGTCTCAGTATTTATTTCCTTTTTGTTTCCATCATTTCCAAAACCTCATCATTGCTCACATGCTCGATCCATGATAGTCGCAGCATCCTTCTGTAGAACCACATTTCAGCTGCTTCAAATTTTTCCTTCACCTTTGTTGATATTGTCCAGCATTCACTGCCATATTGAAGAACTGACAACACATAGCAATTCAGTACTATTTTCTTTGTTTCTAGCGAAATTGTCCTGTTTATTAATACTTTACTCAGCTCCTGGAATGCATCCTTGTGCTTTTGGATCTCAGGTATGTAAATGTATAGAAACTGCTGTGGTCACAAAGTGAGGGGTCAGTTTATATATTGATTGTAATATGGAATTGATCCTCCACTTTATATCCAGTATGCTTCTGTGCAACCACATTTCGGTGGTTTCAATTGTTTTCTTCATCTTTGTTGATATTGTCCAGCATTCACTGCCATATTGAAGAACCGACATCACATAGCAATCCAGTACTCTTTTCTTTGTTTCTAGCGAAATTGTCCTGTTTCTTAATACTTTACTCAACTTATGAAAGCAAAAACACTGGTTCTCATTTGATCACCAAAGTTAAGCCTGAAACAGTACTGAGATGGGGGAAACACTGGGTCTTATAAGCAGCCTGCTACAATCTGAAACATGTTTCAGCTTTAAATAAACTAGAAAGGGTTGATAAATCCTAAAAAACAAACCAATTATGAAAATGATACAGTTAATGATGCAAATATATTTTAGTCAATGTGTGTATAAGTCCATCTTGCAATGGTAACATACTAATTGTTCAAAATTCACTCCTTTGGTTTGGTGGTGAGACTGGAACGACCTCCCCAGAGTACAGACCTGGGTGATGGTATATAGAGACTGTATGCTGCCCAAATCTCATGCCACTCTCCCTCTTGGACATATGGACAAGATTCAATGAAATACAGGGTAATACATTTGGGACCCAGTATAGCTGCATAATAAATATATATATATATATATATATATATATATATATATATATATAAAATAAAGCAAAATTCCGATGTTCAAATTCGTTGTTTATTCAAGAAAAAAAAAAGACAAAATGAACAAAGATATTATACCAACAGAAGTCCCCAAAAATTTATAATTGGCTCTGTAATTTGAATATAAATTGCATTGAGCTCTCCACCTTGATCAATTTTAATATTAATGTAATTAATATTAATTAGTATCGGGTTTACCAAACTGCTTTTCTTTTTGGATTAAAGTTATATATATTTTTTTTTTATATATATTACATATCTACAGGGTAAGATGGGTAAATTGTCACCATATATTTTTAATTTTGCACATGCATGTTGTTTATTTTTGTCAAGTGCACCATATAGTAGGGTCAGTTGGGCACCATCTATGAGAAAAAGAGCACAATGACAATTCACTTTCCTAGTAGTTTTGAAATGATATGCTGTACTTTTTTTTTTTTTTTAATTTTTTTTTAAAGAATTATTTTACCCCAAGCAAGGCAGTACTGCCATTGGTGCCGAGAGGGTTACCTAAGAGGAGAGTGATGAAAAATAGGAACAAGTTACAGGGAGTATCAGGGAATGGGTAAAAGAAGGATGAGAACACTGGTGAGAAGAGAGCTGCATGAGGGTAGAGTAAAAATGGAGAAGAACATGATACAACGGTTGTCAGGGAAAGGATGCGAGTCACTTGACATTGCATTTAAATTCTTAGAGATTGTAGCTGTCGGGGAAGCAAGTATAAGGAACGGAATTCCACAGGCAGGAAGTGTGAGAAATGAAGCCGATAGAGTAGAAGTTGGTTACATTTGATTAGTTTCACTTTAAAAGGGTGGGACCTAGTTGCTAGTCTAGTCAGTCAGTCAGTTAAGTGCCATACATGATACACGCTTGGGCGATCATGTCTCGAAAGAGACATGACTGACTGGGCAGAAGATTATCCTGCAGTAGGTTGCCATTGCTTTCTGCGATAGACTGGTTGCCGACCAAGGCTATAGAACCCAATCTGTCCTGCTATTTAACCCATAACTGGAAGGAAGAGACGGATTAATACCTTTCCCAAGGGTATTTGCGCATAAGTGAATACAATGGATTCAACTGGAATTTGAACTCGGCTCCCCGGGTTCTCGTTCCGAGCCGATATCCACTGTACCACAACGCACATCCTGCTAGTCTAGTAGCTTGAGTAAATTCATGCAGAGGGGCACCAGGGAGCTAAGTTCATCGGAACAGAAGCCGTGAAAGTATTTATAGAAGAGACAGAGGGAAGCCTTGGTGAGAAAGTGACTGCAGTTGATCTATGAGTACTGCTTGGAATTTGTGATAGAAGCTCCAATACAAACTTTTACGGAATGTTTGGGTATTAATGAAGAGAGTATTTGGAATGAGTTGAATGAGTCTCAGGGTGATTATGAAGGTAAGGCAGCTTGAAAAATTCACTGTAGTTCTAATAAGAAAAAGAACTCCAGAATTTGTTGTTGAGGGCCTCAGACTCAACACACAGGCCCACACCAAGTGCCTCGAGGAGGTCAAGAGGGTGGCTGCTGGAAAACCCTATGTCTGGCAACAGGATTCTGCACCATATCACACAAACAGGAGAACCCAGTCATGGCTATCACACAATTTCTGTGACCACATTACCTCTTACATCTGGTCACCTAACTCCCTAGACTGCAGCCCCACCCCTGATTATGTGCATTTGAGCAAGAGACCAACAAAATTAAAAGATTGTTGCAGCATTCATTAACTTAAACAAGGAGACCATCCAAAAGAGATGCAAGAGATTCCAAAGTCGAATTGTATTGAATAAATTTACTATTATTCAAGATATTTTTGTGTAATTTAGAACAGTGCTTCTCAAACTATCTGATGTGGCAGACCGGTATATATATATATATTTTTTTTGCAATGGCAAGCAAAGTAAGCCAATCCAGCCAAGTAAGAGTCGGGCGGGGGGAAACTGTGAACCCCAGAATTTTTTTTTGAGATATATATTATTTCAGGGACATTTTGAGACTATCTGTAATAAACATGGGGACATGATATCTTGTTCATTCTAAGAGCAATCATCATTGATGTAACAAGTCTTTCCAGTGTGCTATTGACCTGTACCATATTTGTGCTATATTAGTTATATACCCTCAAAACCAGTGGCCATATTTCTAAAAATCCAGAAAAAATTTTTAAAGTTAATATTAATACTTCGTAAGCAATTTGAATTTAATAATGCCAGAGAGTATTACTATTATTTCTTTCTTTTCTGGAAAATCTTTGTGTACCGGCAGACGTTGGCTCACGTATCGGCGACGGTACACATACTACACTTTCAGTAGCACTTATTTAGAAGACAATTTATCCATCACACATGGTATAAAACACACACACACACACACACACACACATACATACATACACATACACACACACATACATACATACATATACATACACACACACATACATACACACACAACACACACATACACACACATACATACACACATACATACACACACATACATACACACACATACATACACATACATACAACACACACATACATACACACACATACATACACATACACACACACACACACATACATACACACACATACATACACACACATACATACACACACATACATACACACACATACACACACACATACATACACACACACATACACACACACACACACACACACATACATACACACACATACATACACACACACATACATACACACACACACATACATACACACACACATACATACACACACACACATACATACACACACACATACATACACACACACACATACATACATACACACACACATACATACACACACACATACATACACACACATACATACACATACACATACACACACACATACATACACACACACATACATACATACACAAATCACAATATCTAAACTTATTTATAAATGGAACTTTGTCTGTGTGTGTCTGTTACCTATAGATTCTGAAATGGCTGAACTGATTTTCTTGAAAATTTACACAGTTGTACTATAAGCATCTGCGAGTGTTCTTAGCTAGGTTTAGTGTCAAAGTACCCCCGATAAATATCGAAAACCAATAATCGAAAAAATCAGGTTATAGAAGGAGTGGTCTGATTTTAATCAAATTTGATACTCATAGATCAAGTCATAAGAAACGATATTCAGAAATTTCAAGGTTGCAGTTCTTACAATAGTACAGAAAATCAATATTATATACCAGGTCTGATCAAAATCAGTTTTTTGGCACTTATTTTAGTTTCTGCTTTGGGTTTGGCTCTAAGTAGGTATAATTGTAGCTCTTAGTCTTAGCCATGAACCATTTACTCAGAGGACTTATTTAGCCTTCAAAATTCAGTTTACGACAAAAAAAAAACTTATTTGATATTGATAACAGGAAATCAGAATTTGACTTACATTCATTCATTTTTCTTTCAGTCTATGGTTTCACTTTAACAGGAAACAACTATTGCTTTTGAGTGTTTCATGCTAACGTCCAAAGAGTCTGAGCTCCAGGACCATGGATTAGTTTTAAAGCTTTCATTACACCCGAGCAACGCCGGACTATGCTGCTAACTTAACTCATAACTGGAGGGAAGGGATGGATAAATACCTTTTCCAAGGGCATTTGTGTGGAAGTGAATACAAGGGATTCAACTGGAATTTGAACTCAGCACGCTGATTTGTCATTCCGAGTTGATATCCACTGCACCACAACATACATCGAGTCCACAAAGAACTGTACCAAATAACAGAAATCACATCACTTGAGGACTACCAACAGCAGCAATAACTAAAAAGGATAGCACATGTAACTTGAAGAGAAAAGAAAAATGACGTTGACATTCCACACTACTTTAGACAAAAGGTTAGGAAGGAAACCCTCATCAACAGTAAAAGAGTGATAACAGTTACCGGACTCAAGAAACCTTTTTTTTGAAGATTTCAATAAATGCCAAATGTATTCTCGTAGGGAAATGGCTGATATTACTTGATGTCTGAAGTGAACATGAATCATGAAAGATTCAAAGAATTGTTAGGATTGCAACCGTTCATTGTGGTAGGAGAAAGCCCAGGTTCTGAATGACGATGAGGTACTAATACTAGCTTGGTTTTAGAGGTATTGAAAATCTTCGTGATGGTTTTCTCTCTTGAGCTAAGTTAGCGGAGTGATTAGCTGTAATGCTCTAAATATATTGATTTTTGGGAGGTGCTTCTGTAAACTTCATCATCAGCAAATATTTGCTAATTATCTGAGAATGTTTCTAGGCAGGTCATTAAAGCAGAAAGTGTCGGACTGAGGAGGGAGTCTTGGGAATGACTGTGGACTTCAGTAGGTCTGTGAGTCATTGTAATTGGTGACAGTTTTCTGAATAGAAAAGACTTGATAATTCTACTTGAGAAACCTGTTTTCCTAAAAAAATAAATGTTTCAAGAGAAACATTTTGGGAAATTTTTCTTTTTTTTAGTCTTTACCTTTCTCATTAACAATTCTGACACATTATCCATTACGCCACCTATACAACCAAGCTTAACACACTTAATATTCCCAAGCGGTTGCCCGTCTAGATCCTGAGCAGATTCAAATTTTGCTTAACTTCAATGTCACTTGTCAGATCACTGAACTACAATGGTGTTGTACAAAAATGTTTCAAGAGAAACATTTTATAAATTTCAACCAAAAGTCATGTCAATGAATGCCAAATGTTTCCTTATAGAGAAACGGCTAATATTACCATTACAGGTGACTTGAACTTTATATTTATAATGCATTTTGGGAAATTTTTTTTTTAGTCTTGACCTTTCTCATTAACAGTTCTGACACATTATCCATTACGCCACCTATACAACCAAGCTTAACACGCTTAATATTCCCAAGCAGTTGCCCGTCTAGATCCTGAGCAGATTCAAATTAATGAGAATTATTCTAAGCTCAATAAAATCTGCAGGAACATAGAATAGATTTTTTTGGTGACTCCTAATTTATGTGCACACATTCTTCATCTGATGACTCAGGGAATCCTGACAAGCAGCCTAGTTAATTTGTCTAACTTCTGATTTTAACAATACACACCACTTCAAATAAAAGTTTAGGAAGGAAAGTCCCATCAATACTAGAAAGACTGATAACAAGTACAGGACTGGAGAAACCAATTTTCCTGAAATTCTATATGACTTCAAATAAATGGTTAAGAAAAAAGACCCCAGTCAATATTGTAAAGAGCAGTAACAGCTACAGACCTTGAGAAATCTTTTTTCCTCAAGAAAAAAAAAAAAAAAAAAAAATTGTTTTAAGAGAAAGATTTAATAAATTTCAATAAAAAGCAGTAATGGCCACTTGGTCAATGAATGCTAAATGTTTCTTTATAGGGAAACGTCTGATATTACCATTTCCACTGACCACAGAATGGATCGGTCTTGTTTTTAAAGACGATAAAAATGCCAAAATTTAGCAACTAGAAGCTTGATTTTAAAAAAGCCATGGACAAACTGCAAAAGTTAGACATGCCATTCAGAAAACTTAATTCCATGTGGAAAATAATTATTAAAATGTTGTTTTGTATTGTTTTCCTTTGTTCACTCACACTTGTATTTAAAAAAAAAATTTTTTTTAATCGTTTCACCACAAGCAAGACGGTATCACCATTGGTGCACAGAGGCTACATAAGAGAAGAGTGAAAGTTTAAGCAGGGGGGAGTGAAGAGAAAGATGAACCAGTTACAGGAGGTGTCGGAGAAAGGGAAAGAGAAGGATGAGAATACCAGATGGAGTCTTCTACTCCAGCAGCTTCCTTTCTCACGCTTCCCGTCTGTGGAAATCCCTTCTGTATACTTGCTTCCCTGACCTACAATCTCCAAGAATTTAAATGCAATGTCAATTCCCATCTCTTGTCATCTTGACTGCAGTCCTTCTCTCATCCTTTCCCCATCACCTTCTGTATTTTGTTCTTTTTCTTTTTTTTCAGTAGAAGTGATGACTGCATTTAGTTGATTTAACTGTAAAAGGGTGGGACCTTGTTGCCTGTCTGGTTGCTCAAGTAAATTCTTGTGGAGAGGGCATCAGTGAGCTAAGCTCGTCAGAGCAAAAGCCATGAAAATATTTGTAGAATAGACAGGAGGAGGCTGCATTCCGCCAGTGAGAAAGTGGCCGGAGTCAAGATGCCAGGTCGGGACCTATCACATTACAGATTCTCCTTTGGAGCCTGTCAAAAACCCTGAGATGAATGTCAGGGGTGCCCAACCAGATATGACAACAGTATTGTCAGATGGTTGATTTGTATATGAGCAAGATGGACTCGGGTGGGGAAAAACTTCCTATCCCAACACAGTGACCCAACCTTCCTAGCAGTTGAAACAATGTGGTAACACCTATTAGAATTCCAGCTATGTGTAAATAGTGAAATCACAAACAAATATCAAATAGATTCTCATAGCAAAATGACCAACAATACATTGGATGAAAATACCAGTGTGAAAACAGTTGCGAAGGTAGAGTGAGAAAGGAAAAGAACAAGATACACAAGGTGATGGGGAGAGGACGATAGGGGAGAGGACAAGAGATGGGAATTGACATTGCACTTAATTTCCTGGAGTTTGTAGCTGTCAGGGAAGCAAGTACACAGAAGAGAGTTCCACAGGTGGGAAGTGCGAGAAAAGAAGCTCCTAGAGTAGAAGTTTCGGTTACATTTGATTGGATTCACTGTAAAAGGGTGGAACTTTGTTGCCAGTCTGGTTGCTCAAGTAAATTCTTGTGGAGAGGGCATCAGTGAGCTAAGCTCGTCAGAGCAGAAAGGAGGAGGCTGCATTCTGCCAGCGAGAAAGTGGCTGGAGTCAAGATGCCAGGTCGGGACCTATCACATTACAGATTCTCCTTTGGAGCCTGTCAAGAACCCTGAGATGAATTTCAGGGGTGCCCAACCAGACATGACAACAGTATTGTCAGATGGTTGATTTGTATATATGAGCAAGATGGACTCGGGTGGGAAAAACTTCCTACCCCAACAGTGACCCTTCCTAGTAGTTAAAACAATTAAGTAAAATATTTCTTGAATCTTGTAACCTTTCGTTGAAGATAACATTTTTTCAGAATTTTTTTAATCAATTCACCTCAAGCAAGGCAACAATGTCACTAAGATGCAAGGGGCTACTGGAAGTGAAAAAGTAGTTAAGAACTTTAAAAGGAACGAGAAATCCACTCATAATATAAATTTCAGTTTAGGCAAAGATGTTAGAAGTATATAGTTGTAGAAGAATTCAGAAGAAACAAGCAATAAACCTCTACTCTAGTTCAAAAAATGGGGAGGAGTATGAACTGGAGGATAAGTGAACCTATCTCTTACTATTTTAAACCACTGAAAATTTTCACTGAGGAAGACTAATATATATATATATATATATATATATATATATAGTGTTAGAAATAGGAAATAAATCAACTTTTCCCCATTTTTAAGGTAGATGCTTATACATATGGTCTTCTGTAGTGAAAAAGCTAACATACCTACATAACATAGAAAAAATTATCATTAATTTCTTTTCTATACAGCTGGCCTTATGATAAGCCATATTGCATGCAGCCCACTAGTCATAAAAAGTTTCCCCATGCCTGATTTAAAGTTATCAAAGTTCATATAATATCTAGTAAAAACCAATGATACAGAATGCTAGTTGAAATTCTATTGAAGACAGCTTCATTTCTATGTATAAATTACCCTCCCACCAAAAAATGTTATACAATATAAACTTCTTGAGCTATAAAATGTTTTGTGTTATGGTTCCAAGATGAACATGAGACAATAGTCTGAAACTTGGTGATATAGTAAGTGTAAGTTGGGCTGGGTAGTGCAGACTTAAGACTCCATGGAAACGGCAAGCAGGAACTGAGCAATACTAAATAAGAACAAAACAAGATATCCGTAGACATGGACTGTGGAACAAGAACAATCTGACCCCATAGATTAAATAAAGAGTTCAGTTTGTAATTCCCCTCGGCTATTGATTGGTGGAAACAGGGCAAGCAATAAGTGAGCAGTACTAAATAAGAACAAGACGAGATATCCCTAGATATGGACTGTGGAACAAGAACAATCTGACCCCATAGATTAAATAAAGAGTTCAGTTTGTAATTCCCCTCGGCTATTGATTGGTGGAAACAGGGTAAGCAATAAGTGAGCAGTACTAAATAAGA